>PVKC010017207.1:0-20341 GCA_004027635.1 Crocidura indochinensis
CATATATATTTATGTAAAAAATTAATTATAATTTAGGCACAGAACATTAACAATAGTAACTAAAGTTAAACAAGACAAAAATACTGTATTTTAAGCTAAATTTTTTTACAATAAAATATATTAAGAATGTGGTTTATTTTACAATAAAAAACTAAAAGTTTACCAGAGCGAGACTCTGGAAACAACCAAAATACCCTTCAACAGATGAGTGGCTAAAGAAACGATAGTACATATACACAATGGAATATTATGCAGCTGTCAGGAGAGATGAAGTCATGAAATTTTCCTATACATGGATGTACATGGAATCTATTATGCTGAGTGAAATAAGTCAGAGAGAGAGAGAGAGAGAAAGATGCAGAATGATCTCGCTCATCTATGGGTTTTAAGAAAAATGAAAGACATTCTTGCAATAATAATTTTCAGACACAAAAGAGAGGAGGGTTGGAAGTTATAGCTCATCTCATGACTCATGAAGCTCACCACAAACAGGGATGAGTTTAGTTGGAGAAATAACTACATTGTGAACTAT
Organism: Crocidura indochinensis; assembly: GCA_004027635.1. Taxonomy (NCBI): domain Eukaryota; kingdom Metazoa; phylum Chordata; class Mammalia; order Eulipotyphla; family Soricidae; genus Crocidura; species Crocidura indochinensis. The sequence goes on from PVKC010017207.1 coordinate 533, forward strand.
CCTAAAAATGAGAATGTATGAGGGACATAGAAAGCCTGTCTAGAGTACTGGCAGGGGTTGGGTGGGGAGGAGGGAGATTTGGGACATTGGTGATGGGAATGCTGCACTGGTGATGGGTGGTATTCTTTACATGACTGAAACCCAAACACAATCATGTATGTAATCAAGGTGTTTAAATAAAATATATTTAAAAAGCTAAAAATATGTCTAATTATCTAATTGACATGTTATTCAAAGCCTAGAAGTAATTAGTTTACTATAGGTGACTTTTGTTTGTCCAGTATCTACATACAAAGCATTATTTAAATGTTTATAAATATTTAGCAAAGGTAAATTTTTTATTTTTCTGGTTTTGAACAGAAACATTCTTTTAACACATCAACTTTAATTCACTACCTGAGTTTCAAATCAGCATACTCCAAAATGATGGATGGGGGACCTTGCACTTAGATCACCATTGCATTTGATTTTCCTTAATCTCAAATCTAGACTTCTAACAGACATGACCACTATCTAGTGTGTATAACCTTTTCATGAAATCTAGTTTGGACTTCATGGAGTATTCTTAGAATGCATTTTCAGATCACCATATTTGACATCTGCCATTCCTAATCTAAAGTATAGGAGGCTGAAAGATTTGTAAAGCTCTAGATAACAACTGTGAATAAAAGCATAGCATTCACTCGATGCCTGAGTGCAGTTTTTAATGGCTGGACATTCTTTTGATAAGAAACAGATAGAAGGAAAATACAGACTTTGGAATAAATGTTATCTATTTTCCATATGTATGACTGTAGAAAATTTTTTAACCTTTCCTATTATGATTTTCTTTTTTGTAAAATTAGATACCTTTCAAAAAGGAATGTTTTGAGGGTCAGTACAGTGTATGTAACCCATGTACACATAATCATGTAAAGACCTCATTGTGACATCACCATTATTCTTTTGTCTGTGACTTAAACATAGTTATTTCTATTATCTTTTATACTGAGCATAAACAAGCCCAACTCTACATATTATTACTCCAAACAGAATTCTATAGAGCAACTTATTTATGTGTTACTAAATATAGTCCAAGTTTCCATATTAATGGGAAGACAGACATGCCCCATTGCAGAGGCAGATGAGTGGATCTCAATTTGCATCCCTGTTGACTATGAAAATAGCTTATCTATTCTAAGTATATGCATCAGCCAATCAAATAAATATGGAAACATATACCTAACCACAAAAAATAGATACTGGATAAGGTATTGGGTTAAGTTATGATCCTACAGGCAAGATCCAAAAAGAGACTTTGGGTCAGAACAATAGTATATCAGGAAGCTCTTGCCTGGCCTGCAGCCAACCTGAGTTCAATCCCTGGCATCTGATATGGTTTCCCAAGGACTGCCAGAAGTGACTGCTGAGCATTGCCAGGTGTGGCCTAAAAACAAAACAAAACAAACTGGAATTTCTTCACTGTGGATGGTAAAAAAGATTAAAAGGCCTGTTAGCAAAATGCTGTTTTTGAATTTTTGCTTGTAATTTTCTTAAGAATAAAGTTGCATACCTCTTATAATGTTCTAAAAAGATAGGCCCACCTTAAAAGATTGCCTCAAATAATTGAATCTATGGGGAAATTTTCAAGTCTATCATTTGCTTCTGAATACTCGCAGTACCCTCACTAGCAAGAGTTTGACTATATAAAGAAAGACTAAAGCTAAGTAAGTGCAGGGGGTGGTGCCATAGTAAAGTTAGGGCACTTTCATTGCATGCAGCTGACCTAGGTTCGATCCCTGGCATCTTAGATGGCCCTTCGAGTATGCCAGGAGTGATTCCTGAGTGAAGAGTTGGGGAAAAAAAAACATGTATAGCTGGCTATGATGCCCCCACAAAAATACCTAAAATAAATAAAACTAAATGCAGTTTATCAAAGGATTTCTTTTATAGCTTCCTTTCGCCTATGAATTCAAAGATGTCTAATTTCCCCCTCCAGTATGGAAATAAATCATAGTGGTTTTGTTGTGTGGGTAGTGCAAAGAAATTTTAAAAGGAGAAAGAAACGTGAGATCCATTCAACAAAGTGGATCACATCTGGGAGATGCTTGATTCACAGAAGAGAAATGAGAATGACAGGTGTACACCAGGCTGGTAGGGGCAGCTGCGGTCACTCCTGAGAGACGGTAGGGCTAGGGGAAAGTTTGTCTTAAGGTGGAGAAGAACAATTCTTTTTAGGTTCTCTTTGGAAAGAGCTAAAAGCAAGAAGTAACAATTTAGGTAGAGAGGAAGCTCCTTAGACTGACTTCTAAAGGAAGATCCAAGATCAAAGATTTGAAGATCTTAATAAAAATGATACGAATTATTTTTAAAACTATCATTATTGAAACTTCTAAATTGTGCTTTTTAGTGTTTTTGTTTCTCGTGCACCTCTTTTCTAAGTTATTTGCTGTTGTCCCCAGATACTCTTGAGCAGGGGTGGCGAACAAGTTCGACGTAAAGAGTCAAAATTTTAAACTGTGAGAGTCAAAGAGCCACACCACGCGGTGACCTGCCAAAACAGACAAACACTCACACAAAGGCATCTAATTTTAACAATAATCTATTATACACATATTGCATTTTGCCATTTTGAGTGAGAGTCAAAATCCTGCAGTGATGGTGAGAGTGTGCTGCGTCCTCCACACTAAGAACTAACGGCCAGATGTGACCCAACATGTGCCACACGGGTCCCCCCCCACCCCCCCCACCCCCGCTCGCTGGCCTGTGCAGTTGTTTCCGAGGGATGGGAGACCAGAGGGAGGACGCAGCCTGGGGGCGGAACTATACATTGCTCGGAGATCTCTCCTCAGAGGTCCAGCAGCAGAACAAAATCCAAACTTGGCAAGGAGCCACAGTAGACAAAATCATGATAAGAGGCAAAAAGTCGCATTCATTTTGGCCAGGCGCCGTGTGTTCGCCACCCCTGCTCTTGAGTGTATTTCATTTTAGATAAATTTCAATATTTAACAAATAAGATGGGAATTTGACATTTAAAAATTGGAAAAGCAACAAAGGAGTTAGATTTTTGTTTTTTAGCAATGCCAGTTGAAGAGTTACAACTTTTCCTTGTCAAGTGGTCTCAATCTTCTGAGTTCATATCAATGATAGAAATGTTAGTAGGATGGGACTGGAGAGATAGCACAGTGGTGGTACGTATACCTTACATGCGGCCGACCCTGGAGGGACCCAGTTCGATTCCCGGCATCCCATATGGTCTCCCAGCCTGCCATGGGTGATTTCTGAGTGTAAAGCCAGGAGTAATCCCTGAGTGCTGCTGGGTGTGACCCAAAACCAATCAATCAATTTTAAAAAAGAAATTTAGTAGGGTGTTTTGCTCAGTAATGAATTTTATGACCCTTTTTTTTTTTCAGGTCCTGTGGGAGTAGGTTTGAACGAGCTGAAACGAAAGCTGCTGCTCAGTGATGCACAGCACTATGGTGTAACAGTGCCCCGTAAGTTCTGTGCTTTTTGTCTTTATTTGGGGACCACATCTGGCTATCTCAGAGTTTATTCCTGACTTTGCACTCAGTGATCACTGCTGAAGGTGCTTGGGGACCATATGAGTGCTGGCACATAGAACCAAGTCAGTTCTATGTGAAACAAGTGCCCTACCCACTGTACTATCTCTCTGGCACTAAGTTCTATGTTTGTAATTGCCACCTCCTCTGTACTGCTGACTCTCCCACATTTCCAGAGCATGCATGATACAAAATGTTCACTTAGAATAAGCTAAGCACTTCTGGTCATCACGACAACCTGTAGCATATGAAGAAACATTATCTATATTGAATGGATACATACAATGAGGCACAAAAGTTAATAGATTTTTAGATCAATATAATATGTTCATCAGCAGGACCTTAGTTAATCACAACTTCCTTGCACTCTCCTTTTGATGGTGAATTTTAATGTACCAAGTAGCATCAAATTATTTATAGATTTTCTTATAAATAAAAGTAGTTTATTTCCTACAAGAAGTGCTGATGTTCTCCAGATTTTCTTTGTGCCGGCTTTAAAATGAGAAGGAGCAAACCACAAAGAACTGAAGGAGGCAACTTAGAGTATAAACCTTCCTTAATTGCTTTTTATATGTAGTAGTAATTGGCAGATAGTGTGAAATGGGCGTTTCACAGCCATATAATCTGAGTGTGGTAGGCTTCCTCTCAGTATACAGAATTAGACCTATTTTTGTAAAAGTGGTTTTCACAGGCATTCTTACAAATGAAATGCAAGCTGGAAGCATTTTGATTTCCAGACTAAATGCCATTTGACTACTTAATATGTTGATATTAGAAAGCTGTCTAAAAGACTAAATTGAAATGTTGGCTATTTCGAGTGGTTTTAGTACTTGTTACAAAAACAGTTTGTATATTGCCTTTAGCCATGTTCTCTAGTTTTTGGAAGAGTTTGACTTTATTTTAAAATTATAGTTTTCTATTACTTCAAGCTACTCCTTGTTACTACGTTTTTCCAAATGATTGATTGTAATCATTTTTAGCCATAGATTACAGGGTTCCTGGCTTCCACCAACAGAGATGAAAGTAAAGAAAAAAAATCTGGATATGTGGAATTAAATAGGTTTTTTTTTCTTTTTAAATTGTTATTTTTTTACATCGCAATTGCAATAGACAGGTACAGAAAAAATGTCAAACTTACCCATAAGCAATTCAGAAGAAATATGAAAAATGGGAAAACAGAGTACAAGGGGGAAAATTTAATGTCCTACTATATATTCATCTTTGTTTTCTTAATTTGTTTCAACTTCCCAATACTAAGATAAAAGTTACAGCCAGATCACAGAGAGGAAATAGAATGGGAAGGGTATTTTGACTTAGAGTTCCATGGTAAATAGTTGAATTTAAAACCAGATTTTATGATGCCATTTTTCATTCTTCATCATTAATATCACTATGCAATTATGTGAAACATAACCTACTTTTTTTATAGTTTTATTACTACTCCAGGACCAACTCTGACCTCAGTTTTATTAACTAATCTCCAAAGTTAAAGAAATAGACAGTATCTTGAAAGGTTCTGGGATGAGTCCTTTTTAAACAATCCCTAAAATAGTATTTTCACACTGACATTCACATTTTGTTGTTTGTTTTGGACTACACCAAGCAGTGTACAGGGGTATCTTCTCATAGAGCTGAAGGGAGCATATGTAATACCTCAGATTAAGCCTGGGCTTCCTTCCTGCAGCTCAACCTAGTGTGTTACCTCTCTGGTCCATTGATTCACTCTGAAACAGAGGCTGTTACAAAAAAATTCCTACACAAGGTTGATTTCCTGACTTGACTGATTATAATCTGTTGGGATTCTTAAGAAAGTATCCCAAGGCTTTTCCAAATAAAATTCTCCTTTAGATCATTAAGATTTTTCTGAGAATCTATTTTCAGCAGATCTTGCAGGTGACATGTAGCTCATGTGTGACATGTTTAGAAAATACAGCTATAATATCAAATCAGGTCAACACCTACCAAAGTTGAGCAAATCTGTTCCCTTTGAATGTGCAGCTTCATTCCTACTGCATATCTAACCAAAAATACGTACACGATTGACTCACATGTTCTTGATACAGTGTTCAAAAGAGCTCAAAACTGGTAGCTACCAAGTAGCCTGGAAAATAAATGGCCATTTATTCACACAATGAAGTACTTGAAATGCAATGATAATGGATGATCTGCAACTATCTGAATGAAACCCACAAACATGTTGAGCAAGAGGAGATAGCTACAAAAGATAGTATTCAGTTTGACTCTATAAGTACAAGAAAAGTATTGCTAATATATACTGCTAGAACTGTTGAGATAAATCCAAAGTGACAGTGGAGTGTTGACAATTTTAACTGATATTAAAGTAGACATTTCATCCTCCTTAGACTTATTAATTATTACTACATTGTTTCCCTTTTGTTTTTTTTCAATTTGTCTATATCTTTATACTTTGTCTTGTGTATAAAAATTTAAGAAGCATGTTCCCACTCAGAGTGCTTTATATTCTATCAGTTTATTAATTAAAATATATAGCCATTAACATTTAGTAATTATGGAAATGATTGAACTTAATCATCATTTTCTGATTCCCACTTTTTTCCTTTTTATGTGTGCTTTAAGTTGAATGTATTTTAATATTTCATTTTAACTTTTCCACTGATTTTTTGCTTCTAAGGATATATATCTGGGGATTCAAATATGTATATACCTGAATAGATCTGCTTAGAGTTCATGGTTTTGACATAAAATATAGAAACCTTATGATCATTTTTCTTTACCATTACTCTTAATTTATTATGTAGTCACTAAAAGTATGTGAATGTTTTTAAAACAATATCAGCAATATTACACATTGCTTGGGGGCCATTCCAGCAGAGCTTAGGACTAACTTCTAGTTCTATGTTTAGGTATCATTCCTGGCATTGCTCAAGAATCCATGTGTAATGCTGAGGAGAGAACTAGGATTAGCAAGGGAAATATCTTAACTCCTATTCTCTCTCTCTCTCTCTCTCTATTTTTCCATTTTTGTTAAAAAATTTATTAAATGCTTCCAGAATGTCAAATGCATTTTAGAGGCCATTTCATCTTCACCTTTAGAACTAGATGCTAAGTGCTATAATTTCCATTTTTTTAGCTACATAAACCTAGAGGCCACAGCAGAGAGCAAGCAATTCTATGCTATAATCAGAATTCAAGCCATCTCTTTCTCTCCCTCCCAATATTAACAACTTCTAAAAGTTATATATTTTTAAAGCATAGAAAAAAGGTACATATAGTTTAAAACTAGAAAAAGATATATCTCAGTTTTAAACTATTCTTCCATTGTTTTTCACTCTAAAATATATATTCTATTATTCATGAGTTGAATAGAGAATTACATTTGAATAACTCAGAAATTATTTTATAGTTGGGTTAATTTCTTCACCTGCTCTAGTTCTTCCTGCATTCACCCACAATCACAAAATAGGACTTCTAGTGGAGTTATACTACTCTGTGAATTATTCATTTCCTTCTAGGCGACCCTAAGAAGAAATGAAGTTTAACTCTGCCTCTATACATTTGTACTTCTCTCCACTATTCCCTTTCACTTAAATTGCTTCTACTTTCAAAGTGCTTAGACAGTTTTTTAGGAGTGTGAAGATTTTATTTGGAATCACCAGGAAGAATGGATAGTAGTTAGTTTACACTTATACTAATTGCTGCAACTTCTTTTTCAAGTTACCCTCAGATTTTCTGTTCCCTTATAATCCAGTAACAAGTAATTAGAAAAAACTACTGCAATTTTAGAAGTTCATTATATTCTAAGGATATCTTTATAATTTTGTAAAGGTGGGGGATGAAAGGCATGGAGATATCTTTGACTCCATCAAATTAATAAAAACAAATATTGATGGCCTACCCAACTTTATGTGGAAGATATCATTTGAGTTTATAACCTAGCTGATTACTAGGCAATATATTGCTTGATTTAGCAAATAAAGATTAATATCTAGCAAACATGAAATAACAATGCAACCTTGTTTATTTTTCAAACATTCTGTTGGAAAATTTGAATTAATTATATTTTACTGTTTTATTAGCTAGTTTCCTTTTCATGTATGTAAAAAACATTTTAAAGTACTGAATAAATATGCTGTGGTATTTTCATTTAGGTACAAACTTGTTATAGATAATATCGACTTTTCTAAACTCTTTCTAATTAAATCACAGATACAACCAGAGCAAGAAGAAGCCAGGAGAGTGATGGTGTTGAATATATTTTCATTTCCAAGCATCTGTTTGAGACAGATATACAAAATAACAAGTATGTTGTAGATGTTTGGAATTTTTGTATAACAATTGGTTTTTATTCATGTATATAAATTATTTTTTTGGGGGGTGGGTGTCACTCCCAGCATTGTTCAGAGGTTACTCCTGGCTCTGTGCTCAGAACTCACATTGGCAAGACACAGGACCATATGGGATGCCGGGATTCAAACTACCGTCCTTCAGCATGCAAGGAAAATGCTTTACCTCCATGCTATCTCTCCGGCCCCAGTATATATAAATTCTGTTTCAGATAGTAAATAGGAACCTTCCATTGAAATTTATTAATGATAATTTAGTTGGTAGTTAAAGGTCTTCACATGTACATTTTAAATCACCCAAAGCTGCTTTGTTTCTGATAAGTTAAATATCTAGGAGGTTTTTTTGAAGAGTGGAGAGAAATTTGTTTATATAGTGTTGTAACTTATTTCTACAACACTATATAAATTTTAAAATCTAATTTTAAAAGAATTTTTATTTTAAAACCAGGGCCAGAGATATAGTATAGGGCCCTTGCATGGACCCCAGAACCACATATGTTTCCTTGACCACTGCCAGGAATAGACCAACTTCTCCTACATCCCACTCCTTAAAAACCCTAATAGATTCCCACACAGAGAGCTTTCTCTTTTTGATTGACTTATTATTAAAAAATGGAACAGAAGTGAAGGCCCAAAGATTGACTCTCAAGTATATGGATAACTAATCTTTGACAAGGGTATAGGAAATGAAGCCAAGAGAACCTTTTTAAAAAATGGTGCTGGGACCGGAGAGATAGCACAGCAGTAGGGCATTTGCCTTAGATGCAGACAGATGGTGGTTCGAATCCTGGCGGTTCGAATCCCAGCATTCCATATGGTCCCCTGAGCCTGCCAGGAGCAATTTCTGAGCGTAAAGCCAGGAGTAACCCCTGAGCACTGCCAGGCGTGATCCAAAAAACAAACAAAACAAAACAAAACAGAAAAATCATGCTGAGAAAATCATAAGCAAATGTCATTTAAACACAATTTGTATCCCACTTTTCTACCATACACCAAAGTTAATTCAAAATGAATTGAAGTCCTTGATGTTAGTCTTGAATACATAAATGATTCTGAGGATAACTTAAGCAGAACTCTTCATGATACTGACTGTAGAGGTATTACCAATGACACAGTTCCATTGGCCAAGCAAAGAGAAGCAAAAATTAACAAATAGAATTACTTTAAAATAGGGGCTTCTGCACTGCTAAAGAAACAATGGCTAGAATAAAAAGACTATATACTATGGGAATATATTTGCATAGCATACATCTGATAAGGGGTAATATCCAAGATATAGAAAACACTTCCAAAACTTAATAGCAAAACACAAAACAAGGACCAGAGCTATAGTAGAGCAGGTAAGGCATTAGCCTTGCACATAGCAGACCTAAGTTTGATTCTCAGCACTCATGTGGTCCCCCAATCCCGCCAGGAGTAATTCCTAAGCACAGAGTTAGGTGTATCCCCTGAACACTGCCAGGCATGACTCAATACCCCCTAAAAATAACCATAACAAGGTGCCTGCCTTGCCTGTGCTAGCCTAGGACGGACTGCGGTTCGATCCCCCGGTTTCCCATATGGTCCCCCAAGCCAGGAGTGACTTCTGAGCGCATAGCCAGGAATAACCCCTGAGCATCACTGGGTGTGGCCCAAAAACCAAAAAAAAAAAAAAGAAAGAAATAACCATAACATGGGGAGAGGAACTGAATAGATACTCCTCAGAGAAGACATACAGATGTCTAATATGTATATGAAAATATGTTCTTTATCATTTATCAGGGAAATGCAAGTCAAAACAGTAATGAGATTGGTACACCTCAAAAAGAATAGAAACAGGCTGGAGCGGTGGTGCAGTGATAGAGTGTTTTCCTTGTATGTGGCTGACCTAGGACGGAGCACGGTTTGATTCCCTGGCATCCCATATGTTCCCCCAAGCAAAGAGCGATTTCTGAGCTCATAACCAGGAGTAACCCCTGAGCATCACCTGGAGTGGTCCAAACCCCCCCCCCCCCGTAAAAAAAAGAATAGAAACAGTGCTGGTTGGGTTGTTATGAAAAAGGAATCCTTAGCCACTGTTGATGGGATTATCATACAGTTCAGCCTCTATGGAAAACACTATGGGGAAACACTTCTCCAAAAATTAAGAATTGTGCTTTCATTTGTTCAGCAGCTCCACTTTTGGCATTTACCCCAGGATACAGAACCACTATTTAAAAAGATATTTGCATCTCTATGTTCACTACAGTACTAAACAAAACAGCCAAGAACTTGAAAAATAGATGAGTAGATAAAGAAACAATTATCTTTGTTTACAGTAAGGTACTACTCGGCTGTAAAGATAAAATCTGTGAATGGAACTAAAGAGTATCATGCTGATTGAAATCAGAGGAGAGGGACAAGCGCAGAATGATTTCTCTCATATGTGGAAGATAAAGAAACAGCAGTAGGGTAACTAATTGGCAGTGGTAACAGAAAATGAGCCAACCTATAAAACGAAATTTTCAGAAGTGAGGGTGAGGGGTTAGTTGGGGAGACCTTGAGGCACAGATGGAGGGATGCTCTGTGGTATGAACATTGTATGGAGGAAGCTTTATCATTCGCAGTATTATAAATCAACATGCCTCAGTAGAAATTTAAACCATCTTAATCATCAAGTCTGCAACATATCCTCTTGGTAGCTGTGAATCCCTTTCCTTGGGTTTTCCACTTCCTATTATTTTAGAGTACCAGGGATCAGCTCACGTTTTAAAACAGGATTGTGAGATTTTATTGAAACATCAAAATGCTTGTGTGTATGTTTGGCAAAGCAATTGTGCTTTGATTTTTTATAAAGCAAAATGACTGACTTGGTTACATCAGCTACCTCCTGTAGTTTTAAAGATATGCTTGTCAATTCTGTAATATGCAGTGAAATTTCTGTTATTTCTATTATTTGGGTTACTCACTGTATAATGCATTGCATTTGTTCCCAAAAGTAGGTGGTGGAGAACGTGAGAGTAACTTCTAAACTCAAGTATTTTTTTCTTTTTAAACAAGTGTTCCTTACTTGATATGTAATATAGATTTTTTTGTTGACATTCTATATTACTTAGCTCTGTTGATTAGCTGCAGTAATAACATTACATGTTTGAGAAAATGTATGAATTACATCTTGTCTATTTACATACATGTTACATACATGTTCTGATGCATGTGTAATTTTCTACAGGTTTATTGAATATGGTGAATATAAGAACAACTACTATGGCACTAGTATAGACTCGGTTCGGTCAGTTCTAGCTAAAAACAAAGTGTGTTTGTTGGATGTTCAACCCCATGTAAGTAAACAGTGAATGAACTCTTCACCTTTGTGGCCCATTAATTTTCTATATTTCCCATGAATGTGTTAATATGGAGTAAATCTAAAGTCTCCTCACTTTTGATATACAGATATGCTATCTATGATGACAGATAAATCTACATATAACTTGAAAATATTTGTAAAAGCTCTTGATATTAGAAAAAAACAATCTCTTTTTGTGACTTTTGTTTACAGTGCTTTTGCCAAGTATAAATGACTCTTAAATATAGTTGATTTTTTGTTGTTGTTTTTCAGTTTTTGCTTTTTGGGCCACACCCAATGACAGTCGAGTTATTCCTGGCTATGCACTTAGAAATCGCTACTGGCTTGGGGGTCCATATGGGACGCCAGGGAATCAAACTGCAATCCTCCCTGGGTCAGATGCTTGCGAGGCAAATGCTCTACCCCTGCGCCACCACTCCAGTCCTAGTTGATGTATTTTTTTAAAGACCTTATAGTTTTTAAACAACGGTCGTTTGCTTCTTGCTCATCCTCTTTTGAATTGATTCTATATACATCCTAGAAATGTTAACTCCCTAACAAGATCTGTGAAGCAGTCAGGAATCACCCTACCTGAAACCTTTACAGCCAGGATTGCTCAGCATGCTGGAACTACAGATCTGAGTGTCCTGGTGGAATAAATGGATAAAACCCATCAGTCCTTTGTCACCCATATAGCCTCCAGCAGAGTATCTCACTACATCCTCACTCGGGTCAGAGACTTTTTTTTCCAGTGGCTCTTCTCTGTGACACAGCCTCCATTGCCTGGCTAACTAGAAACCCTTTGTGTGTTCTTAAAGAAGATGCCTATGGAATAAAGGTCCCAAGAACAACATAGAATATCTTCCTCTTTTTTTAGGCTCTAGTGATGAATTGGCATCTCCTGTTTGTCCTGTGCACTGGAGTACTGGGAGATCTGATCATTCCCTGCCCTATCACTATAGCATAATCTACATTTTCTGGACCTTGGATTCTTCTCTCCACTCCCATGCATACTCCTGTAAAACTCCACTTAGTCTTTCAGTTTATGGATTATGCTCTTTTTATTTCTTGGTTTTTTTTTTTTTTGGTTTGTTTGGTTGGTTTGGTTTTGGGGTCATACCCAGCGGCACTCAGGGGTTACTCCTGGCTGTACACTCAGAAATTGCTCCCAGCAGGCTCAGGGGGGACCATATGGGATGCAGGATTTGAACCACTGTTCTTCTGCATGCAAGGCCCTACCTCCATGCTATCTCTCCAGCGCCTGTATGTTTTTTTTTGTTGTTGTTGTTTTGTTTTTTTTGTTTGTTTTGGGTTTTGGGGCCACTCCTGGTGATGCTCAGAGATTACTCCTGGCTCTGTGCTCAGAAATCGCTCCTGGCTTAGGGGAACATATAGGACGCTAGGGGATTGAACCGACATCCATCCTGTTTTAGCAGCGTGCAAGGCAAATGCCCTGCTGCACTGCCACTCCTGCCCCCAAATTATGCTCAATTTTAAGAGGTTTTGACATACAGACCAAAAGTACTCTCTCACTTTTATCCTTCTAGCATCACCTTTTACTATAAATAAGTCCCCAGAAAAGTAGTGTAATGAACAAAATATTCAGGTTCAAGCTTCATGGAGAGCAAAAGGCTAAATTTTAGAGTAAACAAGAGCCCATTCCTAAGATGTAGAAAATCCTTGGATGGGATGGTTGGAAAATCCAATGAGCAAAATGTTATTTATATCAGCCTCTTTGGAGGAGGGTATTGATGTAAGACTTGGCTTCATGAAAATGTTTTTTCTTTTTTTTCTTTTGTTTTTCTTTTTTTTGTTGTTGTTCTTCATGACATTTTAGTTGCTTCTTTTCAATATTATCACATATTTTAAAACAGCATTTAAAAGTAAGTGACAGTCTCGAGCATCTTTTCAGCGGCTGTGACACTTAATTGTCAGCATGTTATTAGCTGAATCTTGGAAAGATCTGAATTTAATTATGAAACTGTTTTAAGGGATTTCTTCTTACCTTTCACAAAGAATATTAAGTAGTACTGTAAAACCTGCTTATTTTATTATGAAGAAATACAGAAAATTATTTTCTCCCTTGCAGACAGTGAAGCATTTACGTACACTTGAATTTAAGCCCTATGTGATATTTATCAAGCCTCCATCAATAGAACGTTTGAGAGAGACAAGAAAAAATGCAAAGATTATTTCAAGCAAAGATGACCAAACAGCTGCAAAGCCCTTTACTGTGAGTATGATGATAATTTAATTTAATAGAGTAATTGTCTCAGTATTTTATACCAAAGACCAGTTTGTTTTCAGACTAACCTTATTTATAAAAAAAAAAATCAAAGTCAGTAATGCTTAGTCAAGTGAAAAATTAATGTGATCTTTTTGTATTTCATTAATAATAATTTAACATTGTTTTTTTGGGGGGGTCACACCCGGCAGTGCTCAGGGGTTACTCCTGGCTCCATGCTCAGAAATTGCTCCTGGCAGGCACGGGGGACCATATGGGGCACCGGGATTCAAACCGATGACCTTTTGCATGAAAGGCAAACGCCTTACCTCCATGCTATCTCCCGGGCCCCATAATTTAACATTATTAAAGAAAAGACCTCATACTTGGGGTAAAAGGCAGATAATCATCCATTGCTCAAAAATATATATTTTCTAGTATAAGATGGCTCCACCCAAAGGTCAAAAATCACTGACATTTCTAGTAGCAATAAACTCCATCCCCCAGTAAAGCTCCCCCAAAATCTCCTTGGCAGTGAGGGGGATTAGTGAATTTAAAAAGATGTAACCCCAGACTACAATATGATAAAACAGCACAGATTCTCACCACAGATTTCTATGAGTAGTAGGAAAAATCTTAATACTAAATAACCATACAATCAGTAATAAGCCCCCTATAATATCTATGTAAAGGAATTCAGAGTGAAAATGCTTGGGACCTATAATGAGCTCAAGCAAACAATGGAACAGACCACCAATAAAACACAAGGAATAGAAATAAGAATACGACAAACAGAAATGACAGAATTGATAGACCTGATAAGTGTAATGAGAAACTTACTAGAAGACCTCACTAGTAGAGTAACAGCTTCAACAAGAAGCAGTGAGCTCAAAGATGAGGTGCAGAATATCTAAACAATAGAAAATAGAAAGAAGCCTCCAAATAAATGAACAGCTGATACGAAAAACAATGTAAGAATCATCAGTGTCCCAGAGGGCCAGAAAGACAGCCTCTATGAAGAAGCAACAGCCAAAGGCATCATTGCTGATAAGTTCCCAGAGCTACGAGAGCTATGCAGCTATTTCCAGGAGGCTTAAAGCCTCCCAGCTGAAAGAAACCCAAATAAAAATACTCCAAGGCACATCCTAATCAGAATGACAAAAAACTACAGATAGAGATAAAAAAAACTTAAAGTAGAAAGAGCAAAGAAGGAAATCATATACAAAAAATCATCCTTAAGATTTATACTCTCCAGGCCTGAAGACAATGGTGGGATATAGGAAATAAAAGCTCTCAATGAAATAAGCCCCTCTCCAAGAATGCTTTACACAACTCTGAACCACATAGTTATATTACTAAAAATCAGTACAGTTGAGCATTAGAACAAACATGTCTCCCCAAACTCATGGCTATTTAATACAAAATATCTTATAAGATTGTAACTACCCTGAAGTTCTGACCAGGTGGGAGTTTTCACTCATGTCAAAACAGTTTAATTTTAAGAAAATCATAGAGATGTAAAGTCTGACTTCTAAGGAATATGAGTCAAGAAGGCAGTGAAAAAAATATGCACCCAGCAACCTCCTATAAACCAGTTGTGAATATTTACACTGATGTGAATTGATGGATTGTTTGGTTAACCATTTTCTTTAAATGCTTCCTTTTGTAGGAAGAAGACTTTCAAGAAATGATAAAATCTGCACAAATAATGGAAAGTCAATATGGTCACCTTTTTGACAAAACTATAGTAAATGATGATCTCACTGTTGCATTCAAGGAGTTAAAAACAACTTTTGATAAATTAGAGACAGATGCTCACTGGATCCCAGTGAGCTGGTTGCATTCTTAGTAAAGGGCCATTTCCAATAACCACTGTTTTCATAGAGTGCATGATTGACTCTGTGACCATTCTGGTGGTAGGGTTTTATCACTGTTCTCGTTGTGCAATCTTGGTTAAATTTGAATATTGGCTTTTGTATCTTTTTTAATGGCCTTATTTCAAACAGTGTTTGAGTATAAGGTCCAAAATTAAAATGTGCACAGTTCTGTGTTCTGAGCAAAGCACTCAACCTTCTGTTTGTCTGTCTCCATGATAATTAAAGAGAGTTAAGGAATAGTAGAATTCACTGCTTCCGCTGGTCTCAGATATGCTGTAATCAAGATTGCATCCTGCTAGTTGAAGGTATTAACTTAGCAGTCTTGAACATCTCTGCTAGGGGTTGAACAGCTTTGCTGTTTTCTGGATGATGAATTCATCTACTGGCAGTAAGGAACTGTCCTTTTGCTTTTCTAAAAGTGCAACCTTTTTTTTTATGTTTGCATACTGTATATTTAAAGATTTTTAAAGAATTATGATATTTGGCTCTATGGTTTTCATGAAGAGGGAGATCTTTGTGCTAGAGTCTGAAAAGGCTTAATGAGGGGCCGGAGAGATAGCATAGTGGTAAGGCATTTGCCTTAGACACAGAAGGATGGTGGTTCATATCCCAGCATCCCATATGGTCCTCTGAGCCTGCCAGGAGCGATTTCTAAGCATAGAGCCAGGAATAACCCCTGATCGCTGCCAGGTGTGACCCAAAAAACAAAAACAAAAAGAAAAAAAAAGAAAAGAAAAGGCTTAATGAGTATGCATTAGTGACTTTATAATACAAGTAAAAGTTGTATCATACTATAAAAATCTCTCCTGAAATGTCAGTCTTAAAATGGAATATTGGGACAAGTAATGATTATTAGGAACCATTTTATTGCTATATGCCCTCACCTGACATTTCTGGTCTCACCAAAAAAGATTGTTTTATTTTAAAGATGACTTTGAATTTCTCATAAATTATTATAATGTGATTCTTATTCAAAAAGTTACTAATACAGAAAAAGTGACCATATTTCCAATATGTACAAATTGATCTATATAAAGTATCCTAAGATATATTTTAGAAAACTTTTCATATAATGTTGAACTGTATATTCATCATCAAAACAATTCTTAAAGCTGGCCAGATGTTGTTTTAATCTTGCTGTTTTAAAAACCTATTGTAAATATTTAGAGAATGTCATTTCTTGTTGATACTACTGATCTTCATCAAGTAAATTATATTGCTAGAAACGTCCATAATTGTCTAAGAACATATGTCCTGCCATTCTTGCATGCACTCAGGGCATGCAAATCAAATATTTTTGATTTGTAAAGAGTTATGTGATATTTAAAAATATAGAATTTAGCGAAATTTTATATATTTATGAAACATGTCAAATGCATATTTTTTTAATTATTAAACTGGGCTATCCTTAAAATAGATTATATGTAAAAAGGTTACCATTTTAAATAGCAGTTTTATAAGTTGGGTCAACATTCCATGTAAATATTTGACCTTTATGCATTCAGAGATAAAGATACACATGTATTATGTGTGCTTTTAAATTTTATAAACATTAGCCACTGGATTTTCTTATCGGAAACAGAAAAACTATTCCAGTGGTCTTGATACAACAAAAAAAATCAGGTTCAGCATTAATATAAACAAATTCTTTTGGGGAGAGGGGGCAAACCCAGTGACTCTCAGTGGTTACAATTGGCTATGCGCTCAGAAATCGCTCCTGGCTTAGGAGATCATATGGGATACCAAGGGATCGAACTGTGATCCATCCTGGGTCAGCATGTACAAGGCAACACCCTACCGCTGCGCCACAGCTCCAGTCCCAATATAAACAAATTCTATGTCTGTTAATTAAACTCAGAGCCAGAAAGATAGCACAGCAGGTAGGACATTGCCTTGCATGTGGCCGACCCGGTTCAATCTCTGGCATTCCATATAGTCCCCAAGCCTGCCATGAGCAACTTCTGAACTCAGAAGCAGGAGTAACTCCTGAGCGCAACTGGGTATGGCCCAGAAACTGAAAATAAATTTTTTAATTAAACTAAATACAGTTGTCCAGTCTGATATTAGAGTCTTATTTTAACACATGTCAAAGAAAGTGCATTATTAATGGATAATTTGGGCAGAATATTCTCTTTGAACACTAAAATTTCTTATAAATCAGAACTTCCCAATAAATACTTAAATTCTTAAATACTTGGATCAGTTCTTCATGGGGGGTGGGGGGGCTAGAGACATTCTAAAGTAAGGAAGTAGGGTGGTATAAACATAGTTTAAAACATTTTCCCTTTTTAAACTATTCTTAAAAATACTCAGCTCTAGTATATCTTTGCAGTGGTGGAATAGATGATATTTTGTGAATCCAGTGTAATATATCCATTTTGATGCTTAGACAGATTTGGTCAAAATTCAGTAATAAAATTCAACTCAAACAACTCTTAGTTTTGTGTTTTCTTTCAATAGTGTCAGCCCCTATTTGAGAAATGAAGAAGGTTTACTTTAAATCCAATATCAAGATAAAAATTCTGTGTTCCTATATTAACAAATTAGACTTAATTAAAAATAGTTAAAATAATTTATTTTTTTACCATTGTATTTAAAGGTTGGCTCTGGTAGTATATAATTGAATGCATCTAAATTAAAACAATGCAAGATTGACTAACACAAATTTTTACAAAACTATCAACTTACTGAAGGTATAGATTTTTATTAGTTTCTTTCTGACTGGGAGTTACTTAATGGAATACCTTTGCTCTTAATAAAGTAATTTGAAAACATTATTGCACTTGTATGTTTACTGTGGCGGAACAGATTTCATTGTCTAATGGTAATAATATGTTTGTTTTTCTGTCTAAAATTAAATTTCATATTTCAAACACCCATTGGTTTCCTCAAGGTATTTGGGTACGAAGGATTCATTAGACTTATTCTATAAACTGTTATTTAGAGATTTGCAGAAATAATGTGAGAGATCAGTAGGACCCATCCTCAATTGGGAAGAGACTATGGAGCTCTCATTCCAGAGGGAAGACCATGGCTAAATTTCAGTTAGCCAAAGCTGACTCAGCTGTATGCCTGGGGTTATACTGCTACCTACTAATACAGACAGAGTCACTGAACCAATTAGCTACAGCTCTGTTTTTACTAAAAGACTGAATGGTGTAGCAGCTAAAAGCCTGCAACTAGAAGCCAGAATTCTTACTTACATATTCTGTATTTGCCTACTGTATTTCACTATATAGATATTGCACCTTTTTTAAAAGCTTCAATAGACCTTTTTTAAAGAGAAAATACAGAAAAGGGCAAGAGCACATGTGCCCGAGCACTGACCTGACCCCATCAACTGTCATCCAAAGTGCTTCTTAGGTTCCTGAGCATTGTTTCGGAGAAGTGCACCAAAAAAACCCATCATAATGGTCACACCCAATACTTTGGAAAACATACTTGTCAAAATATCTGCTGATATTCAGTGAAATGCATTTCTAATAATCACATCATCACACAATTTTTTAGATGACTAGAGAACTATTTGTAGTCACTCTAAATAAGAATTTCCATGTGATTTAAGTAGAAGTTCACTAGAAATTTCCTGTTAATCTTCAATAAAAGAGCAAACAAATCATTATTTGTAGTTACTATTATATATTATAATTGATATTATTTTGAAAGAAATATCCCTAATTGCATTATTGCCTTTCTCATGCATCTACCTTTCAAGTGCTTGCTCAATTCACTTAAATTTTTGGAGATCAGAAAATAGTTTGTTATTAAAACAACTATCCTGGGGGGCCGGGTGGTGGCGCTGGAGGTAAGGTGCCTGCCTTGCCTGCGCTAGCCTAGGATGGACCAAGGTTCTATCCCCCGGTTTCCCATATGGTCCCCCAAGCCAGGAGCGACTTCTGAGCGCATAGCCAGGAGTAATCCCTGAGTGTCACCGGGTGTGGCCCAAAACAAAAAAACAAAAACAAAAAAAAACAACTATCCTACACAGGCACCCCTGTGTACAATGCCAGACCCATTGTACTTACAAAACACTGATGTGATTCCAATGTGTTCTCATTTAATTCTCACAACTGCCTAGAAAATAATAGTTATATCTCAAGTGGATAAATAATGAAATTTAGGTTTGATTGTAGTTTGGCTTCTTCCAGTGACTGTCCCTGATTTGTCCTGTCTGATTTTGATATAACTAGAGGCAAAGCTGGAAAAAGGTATGATCTTGTACTTAGGGGCAATAATTGTAAATTGCTTATCTACAAAAAAAATTAAAGAATTTTCTCAAAACATTTCAGACATCCTTTGATGTATCTATGACTGAGTGATGGGTCAATCTTCTTCAAACAGTACCTATTGGGAGCATATAAAATTCATAAAATATAATAGACAAGTATCGTTAGTCAGAGACTTGTTTTAGTGATGAACCATAAGTGGTCTAAATTAATCATGACAAAGCCAGAATGATAGCACAGTGGACGAGGCATCTCTCTTGTACTTGCTAATCCAGGTTCAATCCCTGGTACTTCATATGATCTTGAATCCCACC
>PVKC010017208.1:0-20338 GCA_004027635.1 Crocidura indochinensis
CTTTTTTATTTTATTTCAATCTAGGAATACATTTTTAAATGAGGCATCTATGTTCCCTTATATTTCTGCAGTTATTACCATCATCATTATTAAGATTTATATTTATGATTATCTGCAGTGTTGGTGATCAAACCAAGGACCACATACACATAAGGCAAATGCTATACTACTGATCCAGATGCCGACTTCCTACAACTCTGTAGTTTTGAGATCATGTCATTGAATATGATATTGATGATTATAAGATGACATGACACTGAAAAAAAAGTTTTATTAATCATTCA
The DNA here is from genome assembly GCA_004027635.1 of Crocidura indochinensis. Classification (NCBI taxonomy): domain Eukaryota; kingdom Metazoa; phylum Chordata; class Mammalia; order Eulipotyphla; family Soricidae; genus Crocidura; species Crocidura indochinensis. Next base: position 285 of record PVKC010017208.1, read on the forward strand.
TTTGTCATATATTTGTTTTTTATTCTCTATTGATTTGTTCTGTATTCTTCAGCTTTTGGATGAAAGGGTGTATAGGGTAGAGGGACAAAATATATGGGGAATACAAAGACATCAAAGTGTCATTTAATACAGACTTGCAGTTCAGAAGACTTCTTGGAGGAGGTAATAATACCTTCTTTAAAACTAAAGATACCCTAATGTAGATAACATTTTCAAAATTTCAAAATAGAAATAAAAATACATATAAGATAAAATCTTACCATTTGGGTGAAGTGTTAATTTTAGTTCACATCTGGCATGGCTGTACAGGCAGAAATTATTAATGGTGGGTTTGGGGGGACCATATGGGATGCTGAGGATCAAACACGGTTTGACTAGATAAAAGGCAAGTGTCCAGTACACTATACTTCCCTCTGGCCTTAAAGGTTATAGTTTTAGAATAAAAAGTATTACTGAAGAAGTTAAGAAGATAAAATGGATTCAAGACATGCAAGATGATGTAAAACATAATAGATAGAAGTAGATAGAAGCATGGCCTTTAGGGTAACATGGGGGCGGCACTGTTCGTGATCATGTGAACCCAGTTATGATAAGGCTGATACTATGAAGAACTAATAAGTATGAATACTTATCCAGGAGATTGACAGCGTGAGTCATACTTGCTACTAAACAAATATAAAGTGAACGCATATTGTGCCATTAGTTTTGTCCTATGGCTCATAGGAAAATAAAATTTTGATGATCACATTTTCAAAAAAGCAACTTAGCTTTATATCTTTATATCGTGACTTTTGATCTTTATATCTTTATATATTGACTCTTGATCTTTTACTTTATATCTTGACTTAGTCATAGAAAACTAAGCAAAAATTTTTAGGCTAAATAACAAAATGAAACTATGGAAGACTTAGTCAACACTAGTGCAAAGGGACAGAGTTCAGGTTGCAACCTGAAGTCACTTTTGCTGAAACGAATGCTGGAGCATTTTGAAGGGCAGGGTGGGAAAAATTTCAGACCATCTGTGTTTGCTAATTGGCTTTACCCAGTGGGAAAGTAAACTTTATCCTGTCTTCATGATAGCAAGCAGTTTTACAACAAAACATCCACATCTGGTTAGACCTTTTCCTGACCCAAGACAGAGGTATTATTTTCTAGGATGAGTATGGGGATCCTAGGCCTTGAGGAAGACATTTGTGGATTATAAGAGTAGGAATAAGGAAAGATCTATATCCTAAGCAGGCAATGAACATTTTTTTTACTTTTAACTTCTAATAAATACTATAAAGAAATATAAGTTGAAATCTAGATGCATGGAAATAAATATAAAGTTTGGTCAACCAGGCTTTCCCTAACACTCACCCTGCTCAAGAAGGAGGATCTGCGTGGGAGCTGGTGAGCTCCTGGGATTCCAGCTCATTAAGGAACTCTTTCTCCTTCCAGGAGCCAGGGAGCTTTTGCCAGCATGGGGAATAGTGGGCCACCATGCGAAAGGTCTTTGTAACAAGCATAGTGGGGACTGTGAAACTTTGGCCATGCTAGTAGTTTCCATCACCTTCCTCCCGGACTCCATGGGCATACCTGGGTATTTGCCCAAGGGGCCATTGTGGTGGGTGCTGAGGAGGAATTTAAAGAGTACCACAGACTTTCCTCAAGCCCCACCCTGCTCAAGAAGAAGGTTCCTGATTGGGGCTGGTAAGCTTCTGGGCTTCCAACTCATTAAGGAACTCTTTCTCCTTCCGGGAGCTGGGAGCTTTTGCCAGTATAGGGAATAGCAGGTCGCCATACCAAAGATCTTTCTACCAAGCTTAGGAGGGCTGTGGTGTTTGGGCTACTCAAGTAGCCTTCATCTCCTTCCTCCTAGACTCCAGGGGCATCCTTGGGGCATGCCCGGGGGTATTGAGGTTGGTTCTGGGGAGAAGTTTAGAGGGGGGTCCCAGGCTTTCCCCAAACCCCACACAGCACAAGAGGAACTGGCTTTGGGAAGTCGCAAGCAACTTTCCTTCCCACCAGTGTCCATTCTGAAACCTCACGGGGGCTACTCCGGTAAAGTGTAGATAATTAGGATATCATTAGTTTTAATCTGTTTGTCATATACAGAATGTCAATGCTGTATACTTTCCTTCCCTTCTTGGCTCACCACCCAGATGCTTATTTTTAGATCTTTACTTCCTCATTCCCACTGCCTATTACCCCACATTTAAACTTTTTACTCTCTGTTCTTGGTTCCTCAGGTAGCACATCATTATATCCACTCAAGCCAGCTGCCAACCAGCTCCCAAAGTGAAAGAATAGACTCTCAGCCTGAGAAGAAAACAATACTCTGTTCCTATTTACCTACTTTCAGCGGCCTCCTGCCCTCTACCTTCCTTCAGTGTGTAACTGTGGTTTCTACCATACTAGGTTTATGAGAAGTCCTCATTCAAAGACATTTCCTGATATGGGCCTGCTGGGAACCATTTTGCAGACTCCAGCCAAATCACAGACCAAAGTGTGTCCTGAATTTAACACCCTCCCCCGACTATTTCTAATGACTTAAAAGGGACACATATATCTCCTTTGAATATCTTAGATGTATTCCCATAACTGCTATAACTCTTACTGAATATACGCTTACACAGTGACCTTTTTTTTTTTCCTTTGTGATCAGTTCAATAAGGAATTCTGGTAGAAGAGTCTTTCACTTTAGAATTCATGTTAGAACCAAGTTAAGGTGATTTTTGGACTTGTTCCCTTGACCCCCAGAGGCACCAACAATACCTTGTGGCAATGTTCTCTTTTGCATAGGCACATTAAAATGAGAAAATATCACAAATGCAAACAAGTTCATATCTAATAGAGATAGGAACACATTTTTGTAATGCAGTTTGGCCGTGTATCCTGAACATTGGCATAATGACTCGGCTCAGACCTTAGAAGAATGGGCATTGTCCATATACCCCTGAAACATTGACCATCTACAAAAGCAACCATAATTGTCTATAACACCACCAGGAAGCACACTTCTGCCAGGGAAGACACTGCCGCTACCCTGGCATTGACTTACTCCAAAGAATGTTCTCTTAACATCCACACGACTCAGCAAAAGCAACAACTTGCTTGCAGGGCAAGATGATCTACATCTAATGGTGGGGTGGAACTAGAGGACACCCCACATCATCCTGACTTTGATGAAGGAAATCACAGAAACCAGAATCTTTAACTACAGAAACTTGATTCCAACAACCGCAAATGTGCAAAAGAATTTCACTGGGACCACAGAGAATCACTCAGGGGTTGGACAACCTATTATGACTGAAAACCTGAATCAATATTATGCCAGATAACTCCAGGTATAAGGTATCCTTGTATTTAGGTCAAGGCTTTTTATTTCTTTCCATTTTCCCCATATTTTTCTGGGCCTATGCAAACAACAAACAATTGCCACTCTCACGCCTTATTACTGTATTTTTTAAAGTCATCCTTTTTTTTTTTAAAGAGGGCTTACTAAGCTTTCTGCTGGTGCTTTAATAAATTTATTGTGATTCAATAATTTTCAAAAATATACTTGCTGCTGAACTTTTTCTTCTTTCTCTTCTATCTCTTTAGTTTTTCTTTCAATTTTCTATTTTGTTAATTATGTTGCTTTTGGTCTTCCTAAAACAAATATATTATGATCAGTTATATCACTTAGGTAATGAATTTTCTTTAAATAAATTAAAAATGAAAAAAAATATAAAGTTTGGTCAACACAAAGAAAAATGATATGATTGATTTAACCAGAAATCAGTAAGTAACAACTTGCCAGCAGCAGAACACCATTTTCCTCTGAAATAATATCATGCATATGTTGGAGTGCAAAGTAATGTATTTATCAAATATGAAATTTATGTTTTTCTTTGTTTGGATGCTAAGAGCAGTGCATAAGGTTGAGGTAAGAACTTGTTTTGAAAATTGCTTATTTGAAAAAAAGACTAAGAATCCAGAGTAGTCAGTGTAAAGCAGGGAATGATGGACATATTCACAAACGTGTCATATTTAGTTGTACTATCGAGTGACTACTGTTAGCAATAATACTAAATCTTGCCAAGAACTTCTGAGAAGTGTACCAAGATTAGAAAACAACAAAAAACAAAGAGGAATATGACACTTTTTCTACTGTCCTTCTTCAATAGTTTGTGAGATTAAAACTGCTTTTCATTATGGGCCTCCTTCACCACTCACTTCTTTTGTTTTGTGGGGCCATACCTAGCGGCACACAGGGGTTATTCCTAGCAAGGTTGGGGTACCATCTAGGATGCTGAGGATTAAAAATGGGTTAGTCATATGCAAGGCAAATGGCCCACCTCTGTACTATCTCCTTAGACTCCTCAGCACTCATTCTTGATTTCCCCCACCGTCAAAGAGAGAAATCACCGTACAGGATACTTTCAAGCTCTGGTGGCCAAATACTTCATCCTTGAGCAATGATCCCAATATTTTTTCACTTGTCAGGCTGTGTTGGCTTTAATTTTATATTCATTGTTAACACGGGCCATGAAATCCTAGATATATCCTTATAAATTCATGATGTTTCGAATGGAATCATCTTTATCTCCATGATTTAGTTGCAATCTCAGTACTTGAAATGTAAGGTTGATAACTTCACTATTTTATATGTATTTTGGGCCATTGGACTGTTTATAGAGTTTAAATGAACTGATAGTATTTGTAGCTGCAGGTGCCTTGGAATTTTCAGTTTGTTTCTTGATGGTAGAATTTGTATTTGGAGAACAAAAATCTTAATTTGGAAATGTTTAAAATTATAGTGATGGAATGTACACTTCTGTAATTGGTTTCTGGAATAATGAATGAAAGAAACATAGTATATTTAGTATGCTAGATATTCAGGCCCTACGTAGTCTGGTTATTGTTCCTTCTATTAAAATAGTATATATGCAGCACCCATAAAAACAGATTCATCCCATAATCTACAAACTATGCACTAACTGAACATTTAACAAATTATTAAAATGTGTCAAGGTAGAGAGAGTTCAATGGTGTCCCCCAAAAACAACAAAATTTGTACATGACTTCTGCTTCCAGAAAATAAAGTCTCTGGTGCAAATTTAGTGATCTAGTCTATTGTTGTCTCATACTTCCTTTAAAATTAGTGTCTTAGTCCAAAGCTAATTTATATAGGCTACATATCACTAAATAAAGTTGATCTTAATAAATCTGTAAGACATTGGAGAGTGATGTTGACAAAAAACTATAGAGAAGCTATTCCACAAACTAAAATAAAATGGCATTTTAAAAAGAATTACAAAAACTAGGTCATGTGATTGTAGCAGTCATGTTTCATAGAAGAGAATTGCTGCTTTTACTGACTTCTAGAATTTTTTATTTTCAGTCAGAGAGAGAGAGAGAGAGAGATGGGAATTGGATTCTGTGATCTCTTTGCCTAAGTCCACATTTTCTCCCATCCACAGTTACTGAATAATATGAATCAGAAAAATGTCCTCTTTTTCAGTGCATGATCTCACTGGTTACTGAGGGAAAGACATTGGCATGGCTACACTTATCAGTAGGTATAATCTGAAACATCAGTTTCCCTCAAACTGCAGAAATCTGGGGTCTTTCCTAATGTTATCAAGAATCCTTCTAGCTTTCAGAGCATGCCCTGGGCTACAGTTGTCTGATTTCTGATGTTCCTGCCATTCTATTTTCTTTAAAGTGTCTAAGTAGTTAATAAAAGTCAACCAAGTTCACAGTTTAAAAAATTGCTGTTTCTCTTCACATACTCAAAATGCCATATAAGCCAATATGGACCCTTACGTTTACTATAATTTAATCTACCATAAAGTTGATCTTAGTATTTGCAATTTATTCACACATTAGATGTTGTCAATACTTTCCTAGTAGACAGATAGGGTTCCAATATCAAAACATTTTCTGAATGGTCTGTATCCTAGGACTATTTCTACAGTATTAATTTGACTTTTTCTTATGCAAAGGCTTGTGCTCAAGCATTTTATCTGAATAGGGAAACTTTGTAAAAGAAAGATATGAAGAAGAGAAATGAGATGGAGAACTAAGAAAATGAAGAGTATAATCTTGGTGAAAGGTATTTCTGTAGGAAATGGAGGTTTATTTTCATTGGGAATTTTTTTTTTTTTTTGGTTTTTGGACCACACCCGGTGACGCTCAGGGGTTACTCCTTGCTGTGCGCTCAGAAGTCGCTCCTGGCAGGCACGGGGGACCATATGGGGAACCGGGGGATTGAACCGAAGTCTGCCCTAGGTTAGTGCAGGCACCTTACCTTCAGTGCCACTGCCCGGCCCCCTTCATTGGGAATTTTGAGAGGTATACAGACATCTGAAAAATTTCCTGACAAAGAGAGAGGCTCAGACATTTACTGGCTCTTAATTTCCTTATTTCAGAGTTGCTCCCAAGGGTTTTAATAAAGTTATAATTACAGATTATGTCCTCATTAAGTATGAACTGGATCCCTAAGTCCAGGAAGTGAAAGTATAGAGACTGACAATGGGTCCCTGAATTGTCATGCTCTAAGACTGCATAGAATTGTTCTTGAAATTCAGAGGTGGACCAAGTTAATGCATGCTAGACACCAAAAACACACAAGTAATATTTTCTCCTAAATCATCCTAAAGGAAAACAAGTAGCAACAGCAAATACAACAAACCTAACAACGTCAACAAAAATTTTCTAGAGAAATCTATTGTAACTATCCTAAGATTCTTGGTAATGCATGATAACTAGCAGCTTTTTATTGATTTTTTTGAATATGCAACCTTAAGAAATAGGACTAGAGAAAAACAACTTGTTACCATGATAAATATTTTAGTGATTTTATGTAGTTTTATTTTTTAATAGTTTACTTATTTTTTTTTTTGTTTTGGTGTCTCACCAGACTGTACTTAGGATCTACTCCTGATTCTACATGAAGAGATCATTCCTGGCCATGCTTGGAGGAACTATATGAGATAATGGGATCTAAAACAGGTTGGCTGCATGCAAGTTAAATACCCTACCTACTAATCTATTGCATTAGATTCACAGGAGGGGTGAAATGTGTGTGTGTGTGTGTGTGTGTGTGTGTGTGTGTGTGTGTGTGTGTGTGTGTGAGAGAGAGAGAGAGAGAGTCAGAGAGAGACTGAGAGAGACAGAGAGACAGAAAAATTAAAGGCTTTCATTGAAGAAAGTGGCAGTTTACTTCTTGTTTTTTTTTAGTGTATTTCAGAGAAACTCTAAAGGAAGGAAATCATAAGCACTGAAAGAAGTACTAAAGTATCAAAATAATAAGTAGCTGTGCTGACTCCAGGATATGCTCATTCTCTTTCAAAATGTAAAGTTCAGAATATAGAGTTATAATTCAAAAGAAAAATATTCTGTGAGTTGACTTAAGCCCTTATGAATTCACCTTGTTACCAACAACAAAATTGACATGGAGAATATCATCTCTTGAGAATAAACTGCCCAAAGATGATTTGCTTAAAGTCATGTGATACCGATATCAAACTGTGTGCCGCAGCTGTAAGGAAGCATACGCAGTTTGAACCGCATAAACTTAGAAGGGAAGAATAGAGTCTGGTTTCCAATAATGTCAAGGTCTTGCCAAGGAGAGCGCAGAAATGGAAAAAGCAGCAAAGCAGAACTGTGATTTTCTCTAATTATTCACTCTTGAAACTTGAGATTTTTCTCAAAGCAGAACAGAACTGCTCTTTTAATTTATTTTTTCCCCCTAGGGCTGGGTTGAGGTTTCAACATTAAAGTGCAGGTGGGCTTTTAAGTTATAGCATGGTAGGTATCCCTGTTACCAACAACAAAATTTCTTTTATCAGCCTTCCATGTTCAAAAGGAAGAAGAGCTTCAAATGCATGTTTTCAAAGGGACTAAAGCAATGGATCCTTTATAGACTCAGTAACACCTGTGCACTCATGCCAACTACAGTTGGTCCATAAACATGTTTCTAAAAAGAATTTTCTTAAAGGGCAAATGCCCTGTCCTTTTCAGTGCCTTATAGGCAATCAGCCACCAAGTGTTGATAAAAAAAAAATAAGGTTACAAAACCTTTGTTTTCTTCATCTTTTTCTCTTAAAATTTCTTGTTAATTAAATTGGTATTTAAGAGACTGAAAAATATAAGCAAAACCAGGAGAATAACTCTTCTAATTAGAGCTGGTGGTGTCCTTGTCAGACTCATTTTTGGCATTGGGGCTGCAAACAGTTAAATTTTTCTCCCAATATACTGACTATATTGCATGGCATCTGACATTGGGACTTCATCCCAGAAATAAGCATAGATTCAGCATGAAGCCAATTGGATTCTAGGCCAATGGAAAATAAAGTCTCCTCATTAGGATTTTCCCATTAGACATGTGTTTAGCTGATAGAGAAAAGAAGGGCATAGGTTACATACAGAGAGTTAGTCTGATACACTGCATTATCTTAGATGATATCAATAATCATGCTTCACTGACCATCCCTTCCTTGTCTTCGAGTAACAATGCTATCCGTTGGGACAATATAAAAGGCTGCTTTGATAAATGTCCTTTTGTATTTCCAGAGTAAATGATAAAAATGTTCTTATAGAACAGAAGAATTGAATTAGCTCAACAATTAATCTGACAGCACCTTTTTTTTTTTCCTTTGAACGTCTCTCCTTACTGCATTAATGGAGGGCCAAGTCATGAATAGAGGTTCAAACTGGAGATTATGAGTATGTTATTATAAATTAATCATACTTGCAGAAAATCTGACATGTAAAGTATGCAATTCAATTGTTCGGGACATCTATATTTTCTAAATATAATTATATTCAGGAATTCCTTAGCAGCTAGGTTTTGAAGAATTCTATAGTATAATACAGGAATTTTTTATAATACATGAATTTTAAAATTTTTATTTGTGCTAAATTATCTTTTAAGATAAGTCTGTATGCTTACGTCATAGAAAGTATATCTATATACTTGCAGAAGATAAAATAATACTTTATTTCATATGACACCATTTAAAAGTTTGAGGTAATTTTACTCTTTCCTTTGTGTTTAGCGTTTCTTCAGATGATGAAGAATTTAACTATGGCCAAGAATTTTATTATTTAGCTATATTTTGCATAAATTTATTTATGTATCAAAATTACAAAAATTAAAGCTATGTCAAGTTCATGGTTAGCTTATTTCAACAATTGTAATATTTCAATATTAAAGCATTTGATACATATGCAATGTAGAATGCACTATTTTATGCATATGCACTCTACATATATCATTCTAAGTAATACTACATTGTGAATCAACTTTAATTGTGAATCAAAATAATGGAAAAATAAGTATATATACATAGTTCAAAATCATATGATTCTTCCAGTGGAGACAGGTTAAGCCCAATATTTTTTCTTTTGTTTTTGTTTTTTCGGCCACACAGGGGTTACTCCTGGCTAAGTTCTCAGAAATTGCCCCTGGCTTGGGGGGGGGGCATATGGGACACCGGGGGATCGAACCGCAGTCCTTCCTTGGCTAGCGCTTGCAAGGCAGACACTTTACCTCTAGCGCCACCTTGCCGGCCCCAAGCCCAGTATTTTTTGACTTCTGAAGTTGTATTATGCAACTTTTTCAATAAACAAGGTTCTTTCTTTATTGATTCCTTAAGAAGGAAGGCCTGTGCTAAGTATTTGATTGTAAATAGTTCGTCTGAGAAATAATACAAAACACATTAATAGGAAAGTGGAGAAAGAACAGAAAAAGGAAGGAATCCACTAACAATATACTAATGAGCAAGTCACAATGCATCCTGCTGAGTCTCTGGAAGATGATGTAGAAAAGTGTCCTTCAACTACCAGTTCATGAACTGGTCCCAATATGCTGGTGCAGAAAACTGGTTACTACCCAGTCCCTGGATCAGTATATAATCTGGTTTTCAGTATAAAAAAGTTGAAGAGTGTTAATTTAGAATATAGTGCGAGTTCTTATATTATCAAGTTAGATGAAGTTGTCTCCACTGTTGAAAGCAGATCCTGGAAATGAGAGTGTCTGTCCTTCCAGGTGTGAAAATAGCACAGTCTTACCACTGGAGGAGGCTCTGAGCAGAGTCACAGAACTTTGGTGCAATAGTTTAAATCAAAGAGTTATGGGTGGTAGGGGCCAGAGAGATAGCATGGAGGTAAGGCGTTTGCCTTGAGTCCAGAAGGACGGTGGTTCGAATCCCAGCATCCCATATGGTCTCCGGTGCCTGCCAGGGGCGATTCCTGAGTGTAGTGCCAGGAGTGAACCCTGAGCGCTGCCTGGTATGACCCGAAAACAAAAACAACAACAAAAACAAAAAAAAAGGAGAAGGAATTATGGGTGGAAAAGGATTATCACCCGATACTTAAACAATGAATACAGAATGTTGGGTAAAAAAAAAAAAAAAAGTAGCAGTTTTGTTCAGTTCTGGTACTTTTAATGCAGTTTTGTCTTATTGTTGTAATTAGTGACTATTTCTAATGGGACTGTCCATTTGTCATGTAAGTTTTGTGAAATCAGTCCTGTTTAGAGAAATCGAAGTTTTTTTCAGTAACATTTCAAAGTTACTTAGACAATTACAACATGGGCATTTTCCCTTGCCAGAGATAGTGCACTGAGCCTTCCCTGGCACCAATTAAGTAAAGAAGGGGAAAAATTTAGAGCTTCTGGTACTGCTCCATTGCTTTACTTAATTGACCTGTTTGAGTTTGTGCCAGAATTGAATCTATCTTGTTAGAGTGGCGGGGTTTAAAAGTCAACTGAAATTTAAATTCCATGCAACTTCCAACATAAAAAGTTTATAGTTGGTGAGGGCGAGGGATGGTAACAATGTGCGGGGATAGAGAATGCATGCTTAGGAAAAGGAAACAAATTAGCAGCCTCATATGCAGAAGCCTTTAATAGCTCTGTAATCTAAGGCTGAGTTATTACGAATTCTGAATAAGCGTTGTCGGCTGTTTAAAATTTCTCATGGCTTACTGTCAAATATATTAAAATGGATTTGGAAAGTCTGTAAGCCTTCTAATCATGGATAAAATATATTCTTTTACAGGCCTCTAAATTTGTGGTAATTATGTGCCATTTAGTTAATCTCCCTACATTATTTACCAAGCATATTTTGTAGTTAAATACTTGAAGAGTTGACAGGGTAATGTTCAACAGTACTATAAGCAGTAATGTGTGAGAAGGGTTAGGGGGAAAAAAAACTGAATGCAAAAATGATTTGTTTTCAAGTAAGTTATTTATGGATTATTCCTTCCAATGAATAAGATAGTTAACTGTGTCCTATGTCCCATTAAATATTCAGGATTAGGTGTGTGTGTAAACATATGTTCAAAACAATTTTATAAGTGCAATGACCCTCAAAAAAAAAAAGACTTTATTTCGGATTTTGCTGCCACACCCTGCAGTGCTCAATCCTGCTAGGTGTGGGAAACCATCCAGGGTGCTGGAATCAAACCTGTTTCCATTGCATGCAAGGCACAGACCCTACTCACTGTATTATAATTCCAACCTCACAAATGGAGGTTTTTAAAGACATCTGGTATTCAGAGTCCATTTGTAGAGCCCATATCAGAGTCTAGTAAAGGCTTATGTCAACTCAGGTCATTGCAGTGGCCTAAATATTCTGGGACACCAGAATAATTGTTCACAATAAATAGCTTTTCTGAAGCTGATTATAATTGGGAGAAATTAATTTTTCCTAAGTTGTAAATGCAAAGAAACGAGAATGATGTTATATTATGCCTAAATATTTTCAGAACCTACTTTATCAGACATAATAACTATTGATGTGTTGATTTTTGTAAATGGCTGAATACCAAAGAATGGTGCTAGGCTTCATAATTGCAGAACAAGGGGATTCAGATGGAACCATTTCCAACTGACAGTTGTGGAATGTATACTTGGTATAGTGAATGAGGGATGTTTGGAGTACTAATACCATACATACCTACACAGAGATGTACCAACACAGAGATAGATACAAACACAAAGAAAAATAGAAATCTTAATATTCAAACAAATTCTTTATAATAATGCATGATATTGGCAGCTATTTTGAAAAAATAACCTCACTGAGTCAGTCCTTTTATATTTTGAACTTTGTAAAGAAAATTTTCGATATGAGTGAAACTTAGGAATGAAAAAAGATACTTATCATTTTCCACATTTTTAAGGTATTATATTAAAATAGATTAATGAGTTTGTTCAGGTGTGTCACTCCCCAGGGAATTCTCTCCATACCTGTTACCAATTTCACTTGTATGCTTGCCTTTTTATACCCTATTCTTTGGGAAATTATTGTCAGAAGATGTTATCCACACCCCTAACAGACCAAAACAACCACTGGTGCACAGGGACCATGTGATACTGGAGTTCAGATCTATGACTTCAGCATGCAAAGCATGTTCTTACCCTTCCAGCCTTTGCACTGTTGTCTATACCCCTTTTCCTTCTCTATAAGAATGGTTATTATACATTCCAATTTTTTAATTTTTAAAATTTATTTTAAAATAAGGAAAATTACGTGAGTGGCATGAATGTTATCCTTGAAAACCCAGTTTTTTGGACATAGAACATTTAGCTTAATATAGAGGCTTTGAGAGAATATTGTCTTCCTCAAATTCAAAAATACATAGCACATGTTCAATTTGAATATAGCATGTTTTTGTTTGTTGAAGTGTTTGTTGAAATGGATAAAACCCATGCAAAGACAAGAGGGTTTCCTTGAACTTTGTATGTTAAACAGTTTAAATCAACATGGGGGATTGCAAATGGGCATGCAACATGCATGAAAGATGCACTTGTAGTTCTATAAAGTTGCCCTTGGAATGTAAACTCACTGATATTTAATGACTAATCACATCCAAAGGCTGTTTTTTGAAGAAGGCGGGATAGATTGATCTTTTCTGTATATAACCAAATTCATTTTCAAAGATAGAAAATTACAAGTATACTTCTCATGCAGAATATAATTATCAAAGAATTTGAGTGTGTATCTTGCAGGGTTTTTTTGATAATGACAGAGATCAAATCAAGACCCACCTTCTCAGTTCAAGGCTTTTCTCCACTAAGCATGTTAATTCTGAATTTCTTGTTTTTCTCACTCTCCAACCCATAGCTAAAATGTGTCGATGCTGCAGGCATATTTGAAATATGTAGCTTCCTCTGAAATATTCAGGGATCAAATGAATGACTCTTTATAAGGAAACATATAAGGGATCTAAAAACGTACATTTCAGTGTATCTTGTATACATGATACCATCATTTTGATTTATAGCATACAAACCCACCTTATAAATGCAAGTATTCACAGTGCTTTATACAAATATGAGAGAAATTTAAAGAATATGAAAATTGTTTTTAATTATTCACTTATTTTCATTTCTTTTGGTTTTCTTTGGGTATGTGAAAGATTCACATTGGAGGTTAGGGTACCATGCAGTAGAGGGCATAAAAACTTGAGCTTGTACAAGCAAAGCAAACATTCCAGGTCTTTGAGTCATACGTTAAACTTTTATAGCTTATTATTACTTTTTCTTGGTTGGTTTATGGGGGTTGTGAGTCACACCCAATACTGCTCAGGGGTTACTCCTAGGTGTGCCCTCAGAATTTACTCCTGGCAGTGCTTGCAATACCATATGGAATGCTGGGGATCAAACTCAGGTCAGCTGTGTTTGATACAAGCACCCTACTCTCTGTACTATATCTCCACATTTCTTATTAATCTAAGCAGCTCACTCTTACCAGAGTAATTTTTAGGACTAATTGAATACTAATAGAATACTGATGAAATACTATAGAATATAGTAGTCCATTGATTATATAATCTATATACTTATAGCTATATACATATATTATATAGAATATAGGAATGTATATTATAGGATATATTGTAGAATATAATTATAGAATTGTATTATAGAATATAATATAGGATATATAGAATATAATGGAATACTAATATAATACTAGTACTAATAGGTCTTATATATTTTCTTTTATGTTTTATCATTTCCTTTTATTATGTTTTCCATAGGTTAAAAGTTGGTGGGAATTTTCTGGACTCAGAAATTCTAAAATATGGGGCCTGAGAGAATGTATAGAGGTAGGGAGTTGGCCTTGCATGCAGAAGGACAGTGGCTCAAATCCCGGCATTCCATATGGTTCCCCAAGCTTGCTGGGAGTGATTTTTGAGCACAGAGCCAGAAATACCCCCTGAGCTCTGCCGAGTGTGACCCCCCCAAAAAAAAAACAAACAAACAAGAAATTCTAAAATAGGGACTGGAGTGGTAGTATAGAGGTAGGGCATTTGCCTTGCACATGGCTGACCCAGGATGGACATCGGTTCTGTCCCCAGCATCCCATATGTTTTCCAGAGCCAGAAGCAATTTCTTGCACAGATTCAGGAGAAACCCCTGAGTATAACCAAGGTGTGGCCAAAATAAACAAACAGAAAGTTCTAAAATAATATAATACATTGTTTTCTCTTATTATACCACTATGTTGTTCTTTCAAAGACGTATTTTGCATGAAGTAACAATTGCACAGCGTAGGCCATTTGCCTTGCATGTGGCTGACCCAGGACAGATCTGGGTTCTATTCCCAGCATCCCATATGGTCCCTTAAGCCAGGAGCGATTTCTGAGTGCAGAGTCAGGAGTAACCCTTCAGTGTCAAACATGTGGCCCCAAGAAACAGACAAAAAGAAGTATTTTACAATGAACATCTCTTAGAAGGCATAGAAAATGGATTAAATATTTTGTAAAATCATAGTAAATGTTATGATATGCCATTAAATTAATTATGTAAATATTAGCATGACATTTAAGAATATTTTTAGAGTGAAAGAAAGATATTATACGTTAGAATTTTCCTCCAAGTTTCTTTTTAACACAATGAATGTACACTATTAATGTCTATCAATATACTTCTGTCATGTTTTATTGTTTAGCATTTTATATATAATATATATGTGTATATGTGTATATATATTATATATATACATAGCTTCACCAGTGCAACATTCCCATCACCAATGTCCCAAGTGTCCCTCCTCCCCACCCCACACCAGCCTGTACTCTAGACAGGCTTTCTACTTCCCTCATCCAATCATATTTTGTTATGATGGTTCTCAGTGTAATTATTTCTATAACTGCATCCAACACTCATGGTGGTGAGCTTCATTCATGTACTAGCTGGACATTCCAGTCCTCCTCTATTTTGTCTCTGAGAATCATTACACAATTTATTTTTCTCAAAACTCATAGATAAGTGAGACCATCCTGTGTTTATCTCTTTCCTTCTGATTTATTTCACTCAACATAATAGATTCCATATACATCCTTGTATAGGAAAATTTCATGACTTCATCGCTTCTGACACCTACATAACATTACATTGCATATATGTACCACAGTTTCTTTATCCATTTATCTATTGTGGGGTATCTAGACTGTTTCCAGAGTCTGGATATTTTAAACAGTGCTGCTATGAATATAGGTGTGAGAAAGGGATTTTTGTATTGTGTTTTTGTGTTCCTAGTATATAATGCTAGGAGTTGTATAGCTGGATCATATGGGAGCTCAACTTCCAGCTTTTGGATGAATCTCCATATCACTTTCCATAAAGGTTGGACTAGATGGCATTCCCACCAACAGTGAATAAGAGTTTCTTTCTCTCCACATCCCTGCTAGCACTACTTGTTTTCATTCTTTGTAATGTGCGCCAATCTCTGTGGTGTGAGATGGTATCTCATAGTTGTTTTGATTTGCATCTTCCTGATGATTAGTGATATGGAGCATTTTTTCATGTGCCTTTTAGGTATTTGTATTTATTTTTGTCAAAGCTTCTGTTCATTTCTTTTTCCCTTTTTTGTTGGTATTAGATGATTTTTTTCTTGTAAAGTTCTGTCAGTGCCTTGTATATTTTGGATATTAGCCCCTTATCTGATGGGTATTGGCTGAATAGTTTCTCCCACTCAGTGGGTGGCTCTTGTATTCTGAGCACTATTTCCTTTGAGGTGCAGAAGATTCTCCGCTTAATATATTCCCATCTGTTTATTTCTGTTTTCACTTGTTTGGAGTGTGCTGTTTCCTTTTTAAAGATGCCTTTACTCGATGTAATGGAGCATTTCACCTACATGTTGTTCTATATACTTTATGATTTTAGGCCTGCTATCTAGGGCTTTAATCCATTTGGATTTTACCTTTGTACATGATATTAGCTGGAGGTATAAGTTCACTTTTTTACAAGTGGCTAACCAGTTGTGCCAACAGCACTTATTGAAGAAGCCTTCCCTGATCCATTTAGCATTTCTTGCTCCTTTATCAAAAATTAGGTGACGGTATGTCTGGGGAACATTCTACGAGTGCTCAAGCCTATTCCACTGATCTGAGGGTCTGTCTTTATTCCAATACCATGCTGTTTTGATAACTATTGCTTTGCAATTCAATTTAAAGTTGGAGAAATTAATACATTCCATATTCCTTTTCCCAAGTATTGCTACAAGAAATAAGAGAAGACACACGGAAATGGAAATCCATACCCTGCTCTTGGATTGGTAGGATTAACATCATTAAAATGGCAATACTCCCCAAAGCTTTGTACAGATTTAATGTGATCCCTCTAAAGATACTTCTTTTTCAAAGAAGTGGATCAATCACTTCTGAAATTCATTTGGAACAATAAACATCCATGAATAGCTAAGACATTTAAGAACCTTACATGGTTTTGTATGTTTCCTGTAAAGTAAAAAATGTTCTAAATTCTGATTACTCTGGATCAATGATATAACAGATATTATAAGAAGCTTCAATACTATCTATATGCATTCTGCATTCCAGATGTTTGCATGACACAGATAATTTCAAAATCAATAATGCATCTATAAATGAGTAAAACCAGAAAATTTGAAAACCAAGAAGAATACAAACTGAAATCATTATATTTGTAGATGAGAGAACTGTTTATATTTCAACATAAAATATATAGTTAGTACAATCAGAAATTCAGGACATTTAAAAAATACAAAGTAAAAACTAAGCACCCAAATCAATCACTTGAAGTGACAAAAAAACTATACATTAGTTAGAAAAGTATATGAATAAGATATCATAAAATAATATATATAACATTTTGCCTTAAAATTTCCAAAGCTTGGCTTAAAACTGAAATAAAGCAAGTGCCAATATGAGAAGTAGAAATGGGGAAATAAATGTTATTAATTTAGGGACTAGATTTATAGTACAGTGGGGAGAGTGCTTTCCCTGAGTATAGTTGACCTGAGTTTGATTCCTGATATCCCATAAAGGCACTACCAACAGTGATCCCTGAGTATAGTGCCAGGAGCAAGCACTGAACACTGTTGACTGTGCCCCCCTCCCAATACCAAACAAGAAAATGTTATTAAACTAAAGCATCTCAATCTGTCAAATTGATTTAAAACCAACATGAAATAAATGATTTATTATTTTAATTAAATATTCCCTTATTTTTTGCTGTCAGTGTGGTTGTTGAGATGTCCGGGATTGCACACATGTGGTACTTGCACAGTTATTTTAAGTGCTTGCAAACCTGTGTGCCACTTCTGGTTTGCTGGCAATTTGACTGCAGTGCTGGCCAGTGGTCACAAACTTTACTTTCAAAGTTTACACGCATTTGCTTGTGATATCCAAGATCACACACTTAGTTATGGCACCAGAAAATTCAAACATCGTGCCACACGCATCATAATAAATTGAGAGTGGAAAGATAATACAGTTCTAATAAACTTGACTAACATATTGCCAATCTGGGTCCAATTACCTTATAGGGTCCTTTGAGCTCTGTCACATGTGTTTCCAGAGTATAGAGCCAGGAGAATGTTCTGAGTACAGCTTGGAGTACAGACCCCCAAATAATATGGAAAATAAATATTGATGACAAAATATATCCATATAATAAAAAAATGAATTTGCTGAACTACTGAATACACTATTACTGAACACACTCACCATCAATGTCCCAAATTCCTTTCCCGTATCCCCCCACCTCTAATCCCCAAAAGTCCTCTTTCAACCTTAGGATCGGTTCAGTTAAAATGTCAGGATTTCTTTCCACTGACCACTGTCTATTCCCTTGTATTTTTGGGGGGGGGCCACACCCGGTGACGCTGAGGGGTTACTCCTGGCTATTTGCTCAGAAGTCGCTCCTGGCAGGCACGGGGGACCATATGGGGAACCGGGGGGATCGAACCGCGGTCCGTCCTAAGTTAGCGCAGGCAACTTATCTCTAGTGTCACCGCCCGGCCCCCAATCCTTGTATTTTTAATACTCTATATATGAGTAGAACATCTATATTTGTTCTATTTCTTACTCAGCTTAACATGATACTCTCAATTTCATCCAGGATTTTGTCTTAACGTCAATGTATTACATGTGTATATATTTAAAAGCTGCACTATTGGAAACATGGGATATTTCTTGATCTTGGCTGTCTACAATAAACATATATAAATATAATTTCAATTAATTTTATATTGGAATATATACCAAGGGCCACTGAAACTCAATGTAAAAAAAAGCTAAAGGCAACACTGTCTAGAAACACCGAAACTTTGATGAAACTTTGAATTTTTAAAATAAAATAAGCATTATATTCTGAAAGTTGTTAATGTCTTGAAACACAATATAAGTTAATTGAGGTAAATGTATCAAATAAATGAAATACAGAAAGTTATAACACTTCATGACATTGAAACTAAAGCATCTTCAAGGAAAAACATCTCTGTTCAACAAGTGGAAGCAGAGATAAATAAATAGTATTGCATCAAACTGAGAAGCTCTGCTCTGCAAAGAAAACAGTGATGTAGTTAGAAAGGTCACCAACAGAATGGGGGAAACTATCTAAGCAACACCCGGCAGATAAGTGGCTGCTATTGAATATATACAAAATACTGACAGAACTTAACAAGAATAAATATCTAACAATCACAAAAAAGGTGTGTGTGTGGGGGGCTGGGGAATGAGCAGACATTTCCTCAAAGAAGAAATACAGATGCCCAAAAGGCATATAAAATGCTCCACATCACTAATCATCAGGGATATGCAAACCAAAACAACAATAAGATATCATCTCATGCCACAGAGACTGGTACACAGCACAAAGAACAATAACAATCAGTGCTGGCAGGGATGTGGGGAGAAAGAAACTCTCATTCACTGCTGGTAGGA
Organism: Crocidura indochinensis; assembly: GCA_004027635.1. NCBI lineage: Eukaryota > Metazoa > Chordata > Mammalia > Eulipotyphla > Soricidae > Crocidura > Crocidura indochinensis. Next base: position 19,479 of record PVKC010017208.1, read on the forward strand.
GTGCCATCTACCTTATTTTCTGGCATATAAGATGACTTTTTAACCCATGAAAAACTTCTTAAAAGTGGGGGCGTTGTCCTTTTTTTTTTGGGTGGGGGGTCACACCCGGCAGTGCTCAGGGGTTACTCCTGGCTCCATGCTCAGAAATTGCTCCTGGCAGGCACGGGGGACCATGTGGGGCACCGGGATTCGAACCAATGACCTTTTTGCATGAAAGGCAAACGCCTTACCTCCATGCTATCTCCCGGTCCCCAAGGGGGCGTTGTCTTATACACATGTATATGACGTGCTGAAACTTACTCCAACTTGGGGGATGAGTGATTCGACCCCTCTTACCACCACATCCCACTCAGCTGCCAGGCGTCATCATTCAGTCGTCTGCTTGTCGTGATTAATCTTTCAGGGTACACAGGGGAGCTGAGTCACTGAGCGCTGCATCCCATCCAGCCTTCAGTGTCATCAGTGGTATGCGGCTTTCTGGTGCTCAAACCCTATATTTTAACAGGAAAAGGAGGGGGTCGTCTTATATGCCCAAGTCATCTTATACACTGGAAAATACAGTAGTTCAGCCTTTCTTGAAAACAATAGACATTCCTTAAAAAAAAAAAAAAACTGGATATTGAGCTCCTATATGATCCAGCAATAACTCTCTAAGGGATATACCCAAGGACCACAAAAACACAATACATTAATGTCCTCTGCATGCCTATGTTCAGAGCAGTGCTATTTACAATAGCCAGAATCTGGAAGCAACCCAGATGTCCAACAACAGATGAGTGGCTAAAGAAACACTGGTACCATATATGGTCCCCCGTGCTTGCCAGGAGAATTTCTGAGCATGGAGCCAGGAGTAACCCCTG
>PVKC010017209.1:0-20337 GCA_004027635.1 Crocidura indochinensis
CCTCCTCTATCCCACCCATTTTGTGATGTGCTCATTCCTTATTTGGAATAAACCAATGGCCTGCGTGCCAAAAGAGTGATTGATATTACTTCTGCCAGCCCCCTTTTGCCTGTCTATAAAAGAAGGCACATTCCCCATTAAAAAGCCTTTGACCGGATTTTTCGCCTTGGGCCTCTTTCTTTATTAACCTCTCCAGATTTTTTAACAGGTGTGGTGTGCTCTAAGTCCTGCTAATAAAGATGTGGTCGTCCAGAAGCCTCTCGAAGATTCCTCGCTGGCTGGGCCCTTCTGAGGGCTTCCAGGATGCCCACAGTTTTTTATCCGTGAAGCTATGCATACTCCCTTTAAATCTGAAAGTGAGTCTGGCTGAGTGCCGTATTCTATGCAAAGCATTCCTTTAATTGAGCTTTATCACTATATTCCACTACTGCCTTCTGCCCTTGAGAGTTTCTTATGACAGATATACTGTAAATATTTTTTTTGTTTTTTTTTGGGGGGGCCACACCCAGTGACGCTCAGGAGGTTACTCCTGGCTATTCGCTCAGAAGTTGCTCCTGGCAGGCATGGGGGACCATATGGGGAACGGGGGGGGGGGGATCGAACCTCGGTCCGTCCTAGGTTAGCGCAGGCAGGCACCTTACCTTCAGCGCCACCACCCAGCCCCTATATACTGTAAATATTAAGGATTCTTTTAAATGTAATTTTTCTTTTTGATCTTGCCACTTTTAATATTCTATCCCTATCTATGGGATTTGTCATTGTGACTAAGATGTGTCTTAGGGCACTTTTTTTGGATCTCTTTTAGCTGGTACTCTTCTGGCATGTAGGATTTGTTTGCATGCCATCTTTAAATCTGGGAGTTTCTCTGTAATGATGTCCTTGACTGCCGATTCTTCCTGGGGATATTCGTCTTGGGTCTCTGGGACTACAATGATTCTTATGTTGTTTCTGTTGTATTTATCAAAGACTTCTGTTTTTGTCTGTTCACATTCTTTGAGAATTTTTTCCATTGTCTGATCATTTGCTTTAAGGTTTTTTTTCAATCTTTTCTGTTGTATGGAGTTGTTCTGCATTTGATCTTCCAGCTAACCGATTTGGTCTTCAGCTGCTGTTACTCTGTTGGAGAAGCTTTCCAGTGAAGTTTTTATTTTGCCTACCATGTTTTTCCATCATGTTATTTCAGTTTGGATTTTTCTCATTCTATTTTCATATCCTCTTGATTCTTAATTGTGGTTTGTTCAGCTCGATCCATGCTTTGAGTTCTATGAATATCCTCCATATTTCTTCTCGAAACTCCTTATGTGAGCGGTAATATAAGTGGTTGGTACTTTTCAGGTCATCCAAGCTGCCATCTTCATCCTCTTTGCATGGTGTTGGCCTGCATTGTTTCCCCATTGTCACACTTGTAGTGTGAAGTTTCCTGCATGTTATGCCTAGGAGATGTGTGTGGTTGTGGAGCAAAATGGAAAAGCTGCACTCTTCCAGCTCCACTCTTCGGAGATTGTGGCTAGCCCACCTGTGGGTTTTGGTTTCTTTTTTTGGTTTTGGGATCCCACCCGGCAGCATCCAGGGGTTACTCCTGGCTCTACACTCAGAAATCACTCCTGGCAGACTCAGGGGACCATATGGGATGCCAGGATTCGAATCACTGATCTTCTGCTGGCAAGGCAAACACCTTACCTCCATGCTATCTCTCCAGCCCCAGGTCAGCTTTTTTTTTTTTTTGGTTTTTTGGAGTCACACCTGGCAGCACGTTTCACTCCTGGCACTGTTCAGAAAACCTTATGCAATGCATAGGATCAAACCCAAGTCCACTGCATGAAGGTAAGTAAATGCCTTACCCAATGTACTAACTCTCCAGTCCCCAAACTTGTTTTTTTCAAAACACAGATTTTTATGGTCTTTGTGGAGTATACAGTAATTCAGAACTGCTAGTTCATTCTGAAATGAAGCATTCTCTTATTTATTTTTTATTTCGTTTTTGAGCCATGCCATACCATGCCAGTCCATTCTCAGAGAAAGCACTAACTCCTATATCTGTGCTCAGGGATCACTCCTAGTTTAACTTGGAGGATCATATGAGGTGTCGAGGATCAAACCTGGATTGAACTCATGCAAGGCAAGGTCTTTACCTTCTGCTCCATCACTCTAACCCCACATCCTCTTGTTTTTAATTATAAGAAAATGTTAATCAATGCCTCTGTTAACACTTTCAAGTAAAATTTTATAGATAAAGGGTTTTCTGTTTTGATTTCCCTTCTGAAAAATCTTTGTAAGTGTCATTACTAGTTCAAAAGAACTTGTACATTTCCCCCAAAATTTTCCAAACTACCATCTATTTAAGATCTTCAAAGTCATTGAATCAACACTCTTTAACCTTCCTTCTCTTTATTCAGTTCCCACCACCATGCTCTCTAAAAAGCCGCCACACCAACCTCATGACCTCTTCAGAGTTGGGCTGGATAAGCAGCTAGTCCAAATTCATCCTCTCAGATTTAATGGTCTTCCCTTTTTTTTTTTTTTTTTTTATTTTGACTTTTGGGCCACACCCAGTGACACTCAGGAGTTATTCCTGGCTATGTACTCAGAAATCGCTCCTGACTTGGGGGATTGATTATATGGAACACCAGGGGATTGAATCTTGGTCTGTCCTAGGCTAGTGCTTGCAAGGCAGGCACCTTACCTCTGGCGCCACCGCTCCGGTCCCTTCCATTTTTTCTTTTATTTTATTTCTTTATTTTTGAGTTTTTAGCCATACCTGGTGGTACACAGGAATGTGCTAGGGTACTCTGGACAGGTTCAGAGGAGCCATAGAGGGTGCTAGGGATCAAACCTGGATCAGATTTGTGCAAGTTAAGTGCCCTGCTATTGCTGTACAATTGCTCTGGCCCCTTGATTTTTTATTTTAAACTAGGGGCCATCCCCTGACAGGTAATGGCGCCCCCAAAAGGTTGCTCAAGGAGGCCTTCTAGTGGGCAACCAGATAAGAGCACAGAATCATGGATCCCAGGAATTTTCCTTTTTCTTCTCACAGCAGTTAAATTCAGAAAGTAACTTAAATTCATTGTGACCCTAGAAGAGTCAAGGGAAATAATCTAAAAAACATACCTGACAAAAACGGTTTCAAAATAGACAAGTGTATAGGAGAAATGTTATATTCTTTGCTCATGCTGTCATAGAAAAGCTGAAAATTGAAGAAAATTTAAAATGTCCAGTCTCTATAGAAGGCTTTCCCAGCAAAAAAAAAAAAAAAAAAAAGCTGTGAATCATTTAATTCTTTCAAACCTTGGGATCCAGGGCTATTAAAGTAACTAAGTTCTCAATATTCTTTTTCTAGGGCATCCTTCCAACAAACATTCCAAAAGCAAGGCGTTCTCACAAGGACAAATAATATGCAACACTTTTTTTTAGTATGCTTATGATAATTGCCTCAAATTAACATCACAAGGCAATGGAAATTACGTTCCCCCAAAGGCTTCCTCCTGCGGAAGTTACACAGTTCCTTACTGTAAATGTAGTAACCATTCAAATCAGGTTAGTCTCAGTTTTGCAAAAGTTAATCCATTCATTCATTGTTTATGTTAATATAAAGTGGTATTTTTTATATCAAAATGTAGGAATGGTTTAACCTACTAAAAATGTAAACTTAAATGTTTTCCTGCTGAATTAGTCCAATCTTTTCTCTGCCAGAAGCCTTAAGTTGATGTTCTAAAGCAGTTAGAGTGCCTGCTTTTACATTAATTGAATGGATGTTCAGTGGTCTGATCACAGAAAGTTATAGTTCTTCACTATTTTGTACGCCTCAGGCTATACCAGGAGAACTCAGTCTGAGTGCTTTATTTTAAGCACAGCAGTGATGAAGTAAAGTGCTGCTGTGGAAGGGGTTGGGAGGGAGATTGGAGACCTAGTTACACAGGAGCAGAGGACACAGTTGGAAAGGCCCTGTGACTCTCTTCAGATCTCTGAAGAGCTGCTTTGTAAAAGATAGTTCATTCTTCGTGGTTTTTCAACACAGGCACAGGGCCAAAGAGTGAAAGCTATATAAAGTCAGATTTCATCTTTAAATAGAAGAGCTTTACACAAGGAGAGCCGAGTGAAAAACACAAAATACTTTTTGGGGATGAACTGAGTTCTCAATCATTAGGAGGAGTCAAATGATTGGTCATTGCACAAATCTAATATAAATTCATTATTAAACTCAATATACAGTTTAGTTTATGACATGTATTATAAAATAACCACAGCTATTTTACTCGAGAAAGACTTGAAAAAGTTGAAGCAAAGCAAACTTGTTATTTTGATTACTAGTGGGATTTTTTTTTTTTTTGTTTTTTGGCTTTTGGTTTTGGTTTTTGGGCCACACTATACACTCAGAAATCATCCCTTGCTTGGGGGATCATATAGGACACCGAGGGATGGAACTGTGGTCCGTTCTAGATTAGCACATGCAAGGCAAATGCCCTACCACTTGCACCATCGCTCTGGTCCGTGATTACTAGTGTTTTTTGTTTGTTTGATTTTGGTTTTTGGTCACACTCGGCAGTACTTAGAAGTTACTCCTAGCTCTGTGCTCAGGAATTGCTTCTTGCAGGCTCAGGAGACCATATGCGATGCCGAGATTCATCCTGTCAGCTGCATGCAAGGCAAATGCCCTACTGCTGTGCTATCTCTTCGGTCCATTAATTACTAGTTTTGTAGGTCACTGTGACTAAATATGGTAATGGGACTGAATTTCTGTAATTTTGTTATTATTGGGAGAGCCTACCTCTGGTGGTGCTGGGGACCATTGATGTGCTGAACTTATAACCCAGCCTCAGCATGCAAAGCATGAACTCTAGTCTTTATATTATTGATGCAGAGCTTGGTCCAGGTCCTTGGTAATTCAAACAAAAAAGTGTGGGAGACTCAATAAATAGCAGGCAAAGAAAGAATTTATTAGAAAGTGACAATATACAGGGCTGGAGCAATAGCACAGCAGTAGGGCATTTGCCTTGCACGCGGCCAACTCTGGATGAACCCTGGTTTGATTCCCAGCATCTCATATGGTCCCCAGAACCTGCCAGGAGGGACTTATGAGCACAGAGCCAGAACTAACCCCTGAGCACTGTTGGGTGTGCCTCTCACCCCCCAAAAAAGGAAAGAAAATGACAGTATACTGAATCAAAACTAGTTGAGTAAGATGGCTCAATGTCCAGGAGCCATGTATTCCAGGTCCTCTCTTATTACCACCTGGCCAGGTTTTCAGGGTGTCGGGGTGGGGGTAATGGATTCTTACTGGGCCTTGGTTAGTGCATACAGAACTGATTGGTTGTGAAAAAAAACTCCTAGGGAATTCTCAGTTTCTCTCTCTTCTGGCCATCAACTGCAATGAATGTCTGTGAGGGGTGTGTCTGTCCCAATTCCTGAGAAATCCAGGACTGACATTTAGTGTCTTTTCATATTCAACCCTTTTTTCTGTCTATTTTGAATTACCTCAGATCTACCAGCTGGATTTCTAAGACCTGTTGCTTATCTGACTGAGACTGACATCTGCTCACAAAAGGAACAATTAATAGCACAACAAAAATGCTTTAGACTTGTGTTCCTTGGCATTCTTTAAAATTAAATTTTAATTAATTGTTTATTCATTTGGGACCATACCCAGAAATACTCAAGGGCTATTCCTGGCTCTTTGCTCAGGAAAAACTCTTTGCCATACTTGGGAGACCATATGTAGTACCAGGAATCTGATTGGTGTAGAAACAGGGTTAGTCGAACACAAGGCAACATCTTGTATTGTGTTCTATACTATCTCTCGGGTCCTCTTTCTCCTTTTTAAATTTCCAGGTTCTAGATGTTTTCTTTCCTTATATATATTTAGCGCATTTATTATATCTTTATGTATCATATAATACATAAAGTGAAAATATATTGGAGAGTCATTTAAATCAAGTCGTGGGCTAGAAGAGTATGCCTACTAGCAGCAGCAAACTCTAGGATGCCTTCCTCTGGCACAGAAAGTTTTGCTGCTTCCCCCACCCCAGTGTCAAGAAGAAGTAAATCTCCTTCTTCCAGCAGAAGTTCCTTCAAAACCACAGTTGGTTTTAGCTTGGGTTAGTACAAGTTTGTCTCCGCCCTTTCCAAATTACGTTTATTGGGTTGCAACTGTTTCAGAATTAACCCATTTTGTTGGTAGAAAAATTGATGTGTGTGTGTATGTGTGTGTGTGTGCGTGTGTGTGTGTGTGCGTGTGTGTGTGTGTGTGTGTGTGTGTGTGTGTGTCCAACAGTTTCCTATTTACTAATTTCAGAACCAATCTTAATTTTCAGGGAGTATTCACATCTTCTTTTTTCGTTTGTTTTGTTTTAATTTTTGTTTTTTGGGTCACACCCAGTGGCACTCAGGGGTTACTCCTGGCTGTCTGCTCAGAAATCGCTCCTGGCAGGCCCGGGGACCATATGGGATGCCAGGATTCAAACCACAGTCTGTTCTGAATCAGCTGCGTGCAAGGCAAAAGCCTTTCCGCTGTGCTATTTCTCCAGCTCATATCTTCTTATGACATGAATGAGAAAGTTTAACAACAAAAGAGGTGGCCACATGGTTGTGATTCTGTCACGTGGGTGTGATCCTTTCCCAGAACTGATCGTACTGCTCTTGAGTTAAGAGAATGCAGCACAGAGGCAGGGATCCCTGGCTGTCTCCTGATCCCTTAGGGACAGGCTTTGGCCTTAGGCTTCAGTATGCCCTGCTGCCTAACACAAGCCAAAATCAACACTCCCTAAATACCTGTAGAGTCACAGAGATAGTCTAGGCATTGGTTGGCACCAGGTCGTTGATGTCTCAACTAGATATTAAATCACTGCTTAGTATCTGACCAGGAAGTTGTTGGTGCTTAGTTTTCTGTTTTGCATTTATTTATTTATTTATTCATTCATTCATTCATTCATTCATTTATTTTGCCCCTGCAGGGGAGAGGATGCATACCTAATGATTCTGTGCTAGTGTAGGAAGAGAACCCGAATCTTCAGCCTGTAAACCCTGCTCTACAGTCCTTTGAGCTATCTTTCTGACTAAGAACTCTTTCTGACTAAGAAATCTGATTGGCTTCTAGCCATATCTACAACACTATGAATATTCATTACAAAAGAAAGTTCTCGAAAGTAGGGTCCTGAGCAATAGTATAGAGTGTAGGGAGTTTGAGGCTGACCTGGATTTGATCACCAGTATCCCATTTCCCCCATTCCCCCCAAGCCTGCAAGGAGTAATTTCTTTCTTTCTTTTTTTTGGGGGGTGCCACACCCAATGACACTCAGTGGTTACTCCTGGCTATGCTCTTATAAATTGCTCCTGGCTTAGGGGACCATACGGGACGTAGGAGGTGGGGAGGGATCAAACCGAGGGTCTGTCCTAGGTTAGTGCATGCAAGGCAGACACCCTACCACTGTGCCACTGCTCCAGCCCCAAGGAGTAATTTCTGAGTACAGTGCCAGGAGTAACTCCCGAGCACCACTGGGTATGATCTAAACCAAAACCAAATCAAGCAAACAAACAAAAAGAGTTCTGGCTGGAGAGATAGCATGGAGGTAAGGCGTTTGCCTTGTATGCAGAAGGTCGATGGTTCGAATCCCGGCATCCCATATGGTGCCCTGAGCCTGCCAGGAGCAATTTCTGAGCATAGAGCCAGGAGTAACCCCTGAGCGCTGCCGGGTGTGACCCCCCCCAAAAAAAAGAGAGAGAGTTCTGGTCCCATTATCACTTTAGTCACAGCCTATAGGACTAGTGACAAGTTTCTCCTTATTTTAGGATGCCAAATTTCCAGTTTCTTTCTCCCACCTTCCTTCCCTCCTCCACCCCTTTCTCTTTCTTTCCCAGGCTCAGTAATCCTCAGGACCTACTCCTGGCTCTGTGCTCAGGTGTCATTTTTGTCAGTGCTTGGGGAACTATATGCAATGCAGGGGATTTAACATGCAATGCATGTTCCTCATCCTCTATACTACCTCTCTTTTTTTTTTTTTTTTTTTTTTTTTTTTTTGGTTTTTGGGTCACACCCGGTGACGCTCAGGGGTTACTCCTGGCTATGCGCTCAGAAGTCGCTCCTGGCAGGCACGGGGGACCATATGGGGAACCGGGGATCAAACCGCGGTCTGTCCTAGGTTAGCGCAGGCACCTTAGCTCCAGCGCTAGACTTCTTATATAAATCTTCTAGATGTGGGGGCCAGAGCAATAGGGTGTTTGCCTTTGCACACAGCCGACCTGGGTTCATCCTCAGCATACCATATGGTCACTAACAGGCAAAGTGTGTGGGCTCTTTCAATTATTTCCCCAGAGCTGATATCTAATACTTTTTTTTTGTTTTGTTTTGTTTTTGGGCCACACCCGGCAGTGCTCAGGGGTTACTCCTGGCTGTCTGCTCAGAAATAGCTCCTGACAGGTATGGGGGACCATATGGGACACCAGGATTCGAACCAACCACCTTTGGTCCTGGATCGGCTGCTTGCAAGACAAACACCGCTGTGCTATCTCTCCGGGCCCGATATCTAATACTTTTTTTTTTTTTTGGTTTTTGGGCCACACCCAGTGACACTCAGGGGTTACTCCTGGCAATGCTCCTGGCTTGGGGGACCATATGGGGCACGGGGGATCGAACCATGGTCCGTCCAAGGCTACCGTGGTAAAGCACGGAACCTTTACCTCCAGCGCCACTGCCCGGCCCCGATATCTAATACTTTTAAACATTCTGTTTTTGTCAAATTCAAACATTTCCTACAAGTGCCAGAGAGATAAGTACAATGGGTAGGGAACTTCCTTTTACAGCCAACCCAGATTTTATCCCTGACATCATATGTAGATCATCATGCTCTGCAAAGAGTGAACCCTTAGCACAGCTAGGTGTGACCCAAAAACTAATATAATATTAATTTGTTTATTAATCATTATTATTTGGAGTTTGGGCCATACCAGTGGTGCTCAGGGCTTACTCTTGGCTCTGTGCTCAAAGGTCACTCCTGGAGGGCTCAGGGAACCTTATTGGCACCAAGAATTAAACTCAGGTCAGATGAGTTCAAGTAAGTGTCTACCACTGTACTATCTCTTTGGCCCACAATACATATATATATTTTTTTAATTGGGCAAGACCAATAGCAGAGTGGGTAGGGTGGTTGCCTTGCACACAGCCAACCTGGGTTCCATCCCTGGCATCCCACCAAGAGTAATTTCTGAGTGCAAAGCCAGAAATAACTTCTAAGTACAACAAGGAGTGGCGTGAAAACAAAAACAAAATCTTTTTTTTTCCCCCTATGGGAACTAGGGAAATACCTCAAAGGACTACAGTGTTTGCTTTGCATGAAGGAGCCCTAAGTTTGATTTCTGGCACCACATAGACTTCCAAGCAACTGTCAAGAGTAATCCCTGAGCATTGAGCCAGGAGTAGGTCCAGCTCTCATGTGGCTCAAAGACAAAAATTAATAAAGTAAGGGCCCGGGAGATAGCATGGAGGTAAGGCGTTTGCCTTTCATGCAAAAGGTCATCGGTTCGAATCCCGGTGCCCCATATGGTCCCCTGTGCCTGCCAGGAGCAATTTCTGAGCATGGAGCCAGGAGTAACCCCTGAGCACTGCTGGGTGTGACCCAAAAACCAAATAAATAAATAAATAAATAAATAAAGTAATTTTTCATAAAAAACAACTTTTTTGTTTTTGTTTTTGGGTCACATCCAGCAGCATTCAGGGGTTACCCTGGCTCTGCACTTAGAACTTGCTCCTGGCAGGCTCGGGGCACCATATGGGATGCCAGGATTCAAACCACCGTCTGTCCTGGGTCGGCTGCATGCAAGGTGAATGCCCTACCACTGTGCTATCTCTCGGCCCCATAAAATTTTATTTTTATAAAAATAATACACGTATACACAAAAACTAAAATGTCAAATAGTACCAAATTGTCTGTAGTAAAAAAAAATAACCATCTCTATCCCCAACCAACCCCAGTCTGATTTTACAAAGATACCCAGTGAAACAAGTTTAGCTGTTTCTCCAAGTTTTAACTCCCTTCCCTATATATCTAAATATTGTGCTTATATAGTTATTTTGTTGCTTTGTCAACTTTAGACTTGACTGTTTAACTTCTGCTGATGGGAGATGAGGATTTCTTTTTCTCTGGTCTTCCAACTCCTCAACACTGTCAAGTATAGTGTTTGGTTAAATCAATATTCTATGTTTACATTATTATGACTACATACATTTTCTAGAGCAGCACTTTTAGAGTTTGTGTGCTGTGGCATTGCTTTTTCTTTTTGCAGGGAGGATTACGCATTAGTAATTCTTACAACCCTCTAGTAGCCTCTCGACCTAATTTTCCTCCTAATAAGACCTGCTTGTTAATCCATGTAGCCTATCTTTATTCTGAAGTTGTCTATTCTCTGACTCAGAGGGAAACTCTTATCCATAGACCTACTGCCCTACTGTCTTCTAGAGCTGATCTTTTTTTTTTTTTTTGTGGTTTTTGGGTCACACCCGGCAGTGCTCAGGGGTTACTCCTGGCTCCATGCTCAGAAATTGCTCCTGGCAGGCACGGGGGACCACATGGGGCACCGGGATTCGAACCGATGACTTTTTGCATGAAAGGCAAACGCCTTACCTCCATTCTATCTCCCGGGCCCCAGAGCTGATCTTCTTAAACCCATCTGAGGTCACATCACTGAATGTGAGGGTTGTGAAAAATTTGGCACAGTAGGGGCTGGGCGGTGGCGCTGGAGATAAGGTGCTTGCGCTAACCTAGGACGGAACGCAGTTAGATCCCCCAGTTCCCCATATGGTCCCCCGTGCCTGCCAGGAGCGACTTCTGAGCGAATAGCCAGGAGTAACCCCTGAGCGTCACCGGGTGTGGCCCAAAAACCAAAAAAAAAAAAAAATTGGCACAGTAAAAGGTTTCTGGATATGCAAAGTCCAAGAATTACTTCAAAAATTATAATTATATATAATATATAATATTATATTTTGTAATATTAATATTAATTATACTATATTGTTTCCCAAGCCTAATTAAATTAATTAATTAAATTTACAATATTAATATTTATTATATATATATTTGGTTTTTGAGTCACACCCGGCAGTGCTCAGGGGTCACTCCTGGGTCTACGCTCAGAAATTGCTCCTGGCAGGTACTGGGGATCATATGGGATGCCAAGATTTGAACCACCATCCTTCTGCATGCAAGGCAAACACCTTACCTCCATGCTATCTCTCTGACCCCTCAAGGTATATATATGATATATATATATATATACTGCTTTGTTAGTGGTAGGTTCAAGTGAAGACAGGAGATGTAGTTGTTGGTAAATCCAGAACCTAAGGGACTGCCCAGGAAATCAGAGCTATGCACTCCCTTCACATGAGCCTCCAGGCATCTTTTTTTGTGGGAATGTGTAGAGGGATTGGGGTGGTTAGAGCATCACCTGGTGGAACTCTGGGTTTACTCCTGGATCTGAGCTCAGGGATCAACAATGCTCAAAAGACTATATGTGGTGCCAGGGATTGGACTGTAAGGCAAGTGCCTTAGCCCTGTACTATCTCTCCAAACCACAGTGGGTATTTTTTGTAGGTTTGGTTTAGTTTGCTTTGATTTGATTTGTTTCTTCGGCAGGCAGATGGAACCTAGAGCCTCCATAAATACAAGGCCAGTGCTCTACTTTTGAGCACCATCTTTGATCCTAAAGCATCTTTTATTCCTCCATTTCTCCTATAAATTGTTTGAGTTTCATTTTGTGTGTGTGTGTGTGTGTGTGTGTCATACCCAGTGGTGCTCAGAGGTTACTCCTGGCTCTGCACTCAGAAATTGCTCCTAGCAGGCACAGGGGACATTATGGGATGCCAGGATTCAAACCACCATCTGTCCTGAATTGGCTGCGGGCAAGGCAATCACCCTACCACTGTGCTATCTCTCCGGCCCCTGAGTTTCTAAGCTATAAAGAACCTCATTCAAAATTTTTTGTTTACTTTATTTTGGGGTCATACCCTGCAGTGCTCAGGGTTTACTCCTGGTTCTGCACTCAGGAATTACTTCCAGCTGTGTTCAGGAAACCCTATGGATGCTGAAGATTGAACTCAGGTTAGCCATATACACTGCAAACAGCCAACTCATTGTGCTATATCACTCCAGCCCCCAGAGCTTGGAACATTTTATATATACTCTCTAGCAGGACAGACCAGTATGTCCTTGGTGGTGGTAGTTTGTGGGTGAAGTGTAACTTACACTTCCAGTGGAACTGGAACAGCATTGTAGGGCATCAGGCCCTCAGTCTCATCCAAGTTGTCTTTTTTGTTTGTTTGGTTTGAGCCACACCAGCAGTGCTCAGATTCCTGCCTCTTCGCTCAGGAATCCATTCCTGGCAGGCTCGGGGAACCATATGGGATGCTGGGGATTGAACCTGGGTCAGCTGCATGCAAGGCAAAGGTCCTACCCTCTATGCTATTGCTCCATCCCAAACACATTACCTTTTGCTTCCCACCTTCTGAGAATGTTCTGACAATTTCTTCTGCTTCCATCTCCTCTCTGCTTTTTCTCCTAGACCTTGTGGATTTGTGGCTCTTTTTACTCCACTATGATTGTGGATTTTTTTTTTCTGGATGGGGCACTTACCAGTGTGCTCAAGGGTTAATCCCAGTTGTGCATTTAGGAATCACTCCTGGTGGACTCAGGGAACCATATCCGGTACTAAGGAACAGCTGGATTAGCTGCAAGGAAGGCATACTATCTACCAGCTGTGCTATCTTTTTGGCCTCTTTTAGGGTTTTTTTTTGGGGGGGGCACACCAGCAGCGCTCAGGGGTTACTCCTGGCTCTACACTCAGAAATCACTCCTGGCAGTCTCAGGGGATCATATAGGATGCTGGGATTCAAACCACTGTCCTTCTGCATGCAAGTCAAATGCCCTACCTCCATTCTATCTCTCCAACCCCTCTTTTATAGTTTTTTTGTTTTGTTTTGTTTTTGGGCCACACCGGTGATGCTCAGGGGTTACTTCTGGCTATGAGCTCAGAAATCGCGCCTGGCTTGGGGACCATATGGGACGCCAGGGGCTCGAACCTAGGTCCGTCCTAGGCTAGCACAGGCAAGGCAGGCACCTTACCTCTAGTGCCACCATGCCGGTCCCTAGTTTTGTTTTGTTTTGTTTTGAAGTAGGATTTTAGGAGGGAGCTGATAGAGATTTGTAAGAAACTATTCAGACACATGTAAGCAGAACTTCTTTAGGTTCAGCTTTCATTGCAGTACTTCAGAAGAAAAACTTCCAGGTCCCATTCTGGAGTAATTCCTACTATCAGTCAACACTTTTCATTTTATTTGAGGGTGGGTGTTTTCTTTATGGGCCATGGAGCAAAATCCAAGCACACACATTGTTTAATCTTATTGTAAAAACACTCTTGACCTTTTGAACAAGATCCAAATATGTTTCTCTGCTTTTGTCTAGGAACCAAGGACAGAAAAGCATGAGTGGCATTTTGAAGTATGGCCCCAGCCCTGGCGTTTACCAGACCTGCTCTGTCTTCTGAGCTTGAATAAAAGCAAGGAGAATGCCGAAATATTATCTCCTTTGAATTAATCATGAGCCCCACCTCTGCTGCTATCCTGTGTTTACACATTACTGCCATTGTGCTGTATCTGCTGCCGGATCTTCTTTCATCTGCAGGCCACACAAAACCCTCTTCATTTATAGCTGCACACATGGCTCTTGAATTAAGAGGGGCATTTGAACAATAATTCCACATTCCTTTTACTGAAGGACTTCGAGTCTCGGGGGGAATTCCTGTGACTTCACTGTGTCCACTGAGCCCAGCTGACATCTAGAGCCTTGACCAGCTAAGAGCAAAGTAGGAGACTGTGGCTGTGTGTGGGACAGCAAGGTTTCTCTGTGGGCTGGGCCAGGAGTTCACAGGAGAATGAGTGGACAGGACTGGAGAAGACTTTGAATGTCACACCAGGGATTTTGTCCTGTCCTGTAAAGGGGGGGGGGCACCCAAAGAGTCAAAGAGTAACTTTAAACAGTTAAGCTGATAGTTGTGGGCAGGAGGATTCAAAGCAGGGAGAAGCCTGTGTCTTAGGTAGTCAGTCAGTCAAACCTTGACTGCACAGGTCAGTAGGGGAGCTTTTTGTTTTTATTTTTGTTTTTGAGTCATACCCGGCAGCACTCAGGGGTTACTCCTGGCTCTACTCTCAGAAATCACTCCTGGCAGGCTCAGGGGACTATATGGGATGCTGGGATTCGAACCACCAACCTTCTGCATGCAAGGCAAGCACCTTACCTCCATGCTATCTCTCCGGTCCTAGGGGAGCTTTTTTTTTTTTTTGGTTTTTGGGTCTCACCCGGCAGCGCTCAGGAGTTACTCCTGGCTCCATGCTCAGAAATTGCTCCTGGCAGGCACGGGGGACCATATGGGGCACCGGGATTCGAACCGATGACCTTTTGCATGAAAGGCAAACGCCTTACCTCCATGCTATCTCCCGGGCCCCCCTAGGGGAGCTTTTTAAATTATTTTTTAATTTTTTAAAAATGCAGACCTGGTCTCTACCCTGTACAATTTTATCCCAGGTGCTAGAGAAATCTATATCTATCCTCATGACATTCCCCAGGTGTACATTATGACAGAAGGTGGTCATGCAGAGCCAATAAAGGGCACCAGAGTGGAGGCTGGGGTGGTGACTGGGGGATGCAGATGAAACCCTGGCTGTGGCAGGGGTCTTGGGGTGGTAAGTCCCATCTAACCCCTAACTGTTTCAGAGCCTGAGAAGAGGGGAGCATGAAGAATTGGACCTGGAGAGCTAAATGGAAGTTAGTACCCCCCATTTAGTGCCCTCCAGAAGATCAGATTTGGGAGGCAAGAGGGGAATGGGAGATTCAGGGAACCAAAGGGGCCTGGAATTTGGGGAATGATGAAGTCTGTGGTTCTCTGGCTCCTTCCTGATGGCATTTGTGGAGGTGAGAAAGGAGACTGTAAGTCAGATCTCGGGTTGTACACACATGTGGACACATGCTTTGGAGCATGTCTTCTGCTGGGGACAGAATGAGTGGGCTCAGCTCCTCAGCCCTGTCTGTGAGGAGGAGCCACAGTCTCCTCGCCTGTGGAAAGTCAGTGATGCCAGCAGTTAACTCAGTGTGGCTATTGCAGTGACTTGATGAGCTGCTGCCTGCAAAGGCTGGCCCTGGAGCCTGGCACGCTGAGAGCACTCTGTAAATGGGAGCTATGAGTAATGCTCAAAAAATGCCAAATCCTTCTGAAGCCAGAGAGCCATAAAGTATTTCATTCAGTGTATCTCCCTCCTGTAGCCAGAGAGACATAAAGTATTTCATTCAGGGTTAGGAAACAAATCCAACAGGAAGACAGGAAACCTTTCATTTGTTGCTTTCCATCCCTGGTGGTTTTCTAGGTGTGCATTTGTTGAGTCCTTTGCCTTTTATTTCTAGGACTCCTCAAGAAATGACAGTCCCTTGCTGCTGCGTTTAATTGGAGAGGCGCTTAGAGACCCGAGATGACAATTATGACACCTTAAATGTCAGCTCTTCAAAATTCTGCTGTTGCCCTTGCTGTCACCCTGAACAACTCTGGGAACCCAAACTCTGCAGACCTCCAGAGCGTGCCCTGGTATCTCAGTCGGGCCTCACCTGGGAAATCTGAGGCACGGTGACGCATAGGCAGCAGGAAGACGCACACTAGAACTGAGGAGCCTGTGATGAGCTCAGAAGAGGTGAGTTGATCTGCTATTTATAGCCTCACTAAGAGGCTCTGGTCGCCAGCTCCAAGTGAGGCTGGGTGGAAATGATGCCTTCGCAGAGCTGAAAGCACAAAATGAAATTGGTGATTCATGAGCAGCAGCCACTTGCAATCTGAACGCTCCTGCCCAGCCCCACTGGCCTTTCAGACTCCCACTTGAGAAGCGAGTTGAGCAAAGTTGCTAGCCTGCTGCCTCCTCATCTGCATGTGTTTGCACTGAAAAGGAAGACAGGCAGAGTCTCTTCCAACAAGGAGTATGAGCAGGGCAGTTAAACCCCCTCTGGAACCTTGGCAACTTCAGTTCCTCCTCATGAAGTAGTAGCGTGATCTAGGTCACAAAGGCGCAAGAGGGAGCCAGGGCCCACCTTTAGATGAAGTCTCTAATCAGGGAACTCCTGAGGTTCAGACAGAAACGCCCTGCCCCTGCCCACTGGCAGTGCTGGCTGTGGCGAAGCTTCCTGATGACATGTATTCTGCTAAATATGCAAAAAGGTACAATGAAGAAAATCTCATGACTTCCCCTACACCCACACAATTCTATAGCCCAGCACCTGCACCTGAAATAGCTGTTGTTTATTTTCTTGGCTAACATCTTGACTTCCAGGCCAAGTCTCCTCAGAGGCTCCAAGTCAACTCACCCTGTGTGAAGAACACATTGGGCTGGAAGGAGGGGGAGGCACTTCATTTCCTGCTACCAAGGCTGGGATGAAAGTGCAAAAGTGGAATCCTGAACATAAACCATAGGAACTCCGCAGCCAGATTGAATGGCCTCAAGTTCCAGCTGCACACTTGCCAGCTGCGTGGCCTCAAGTCAAATTCCTCACAGGCAAAATGGGAGAAAATAGCACAACATACCTCACAGAGCTGCAAGAAAAATAAAAGGAAAGTAAAAGGTGTCTTGTCTTGTATACTGACACCAGTCCTTCCCAACAGCCTGGAGGTACACAGGGGCACCTCCTGGAAGCATTGCTCTAATTCCTCAGAGATGCTCTGTAGCATGTCCCTAAGTGCCTAGCAGTGTGAACTCTGACCTTTGGTATTGCTTGCCTCCACCTAGGAATCAAGGGATTCCTTGAGTTGGGTCATGTCTTTACTGGTCTTGGCCACCTACTTTGGTCCTGAGGTGGCCCTTTAAGGGCATTAACTATCACTATCCACTGAAGCATTTCGCCTAAGATTTCCAGGTGCTGCTGTAGGCTTGTAGCCAGCTGGCTACCCACCAACAGGGTCCCGGGCCGCAGCAGGATGGGCCCACCTCATCTCAGCTGGACACATCACAAATTGCTGACTCATGGATACTTGTGAGGTCTTGGCTTTTTGTACATTCTCTCATCTCTCATGTCGGCCAAAGCATAACTGTGGCTGTCACTTTGGCAGAGAGAGACTGTGTTGTGTCCTAATACAACTGCCTCTGCTTCGGGAAAGCGGGAAGCTGCTGCAGCTGTTCCTGAGGAGAGTGCAGTTCCCCGGAAAACCTCCTGTGTGAGGTTCACCCAGGTGCAGCCAGGGTGGTGAGAGCACCAGAGGGAGATTCTGCATGGGAACAGGAACCAGCATGCCTGTGTCTGCTATTGTAGTAAGGCAAGACTGATGACGTCAGTAGCCAGAGAGAGGCTGCCATTGAAACCAGGGGGCAGCTTGTTTGGGCTGGGAAACAGCCTTCAGACTTCTGCTCAAGTCAGACTCAAGCCTGTGTGGAGAGAATAAGTGATTTGACAGTGGGATCTACAAGGGGAGGGAGGGAGATGGCGTCAGAGAAATACCACTGATCACACTGGGAAACAAGAGACTTGAAGGCAAGCCATGGAACTTGGACTTTATCCCAGAGTCAATGGGGAGTCACTTAAGGATGTAAGGGAGAAAGATAATGTGCTCCTATGACACTGGGAGTCTGTGCTCAAACATCCCTAAGGAGTGACATTAAGGTATGATGGCCTTCTGTCCCCACTGCTGTCAGACAGAGTGGAAGGAAGGTGTTCTGGAATTCTTGGGACCTCAGTGTCATCTAATTCCAGGACTAAGGCTCAGTACTTGGTAAGGAGTAAATAAGAAGGACAGAGCTAATCATACCAGTGAGAGGAGACACCAAGCTCTTCCTTCTCTCATCCTCAGTCCTCCCAGGTCAGGAGTTCCCATATAAGGTACCAATATACCACAAGCAGGACAGTGCATACACTCAGATCAGAGGGCTGAACTTTCCATGTGTGGGTGTTGCCTTCCCCAAACCCTTTGGACCCTCTACACACACACTAAGAAGACAGTAGAGACAAGTAACCAAGCTTGGCTTATGAAAGAGTTTCCAGAAGAAAGCTGTCCTCATATATAAGTACTGTTTTACAGGTTGGCTCATAAAAACCGAAGAATCTGGGCCGGAGAGATAGCATGGAGGTAAGATGTTTGTTTTGCATGCAGAAGGGCAGTGGTTAGAATCCTGGCATCCCATATGGTCCCCTGAGCCTGCCAGGAGCAATTTCTGAGCATAGAGCCAGGAGTAACCCCTGAGCGCTGCTGGGTGTGACACAAAACCAAACCCAAAAAAAAAAAAAAAAAAAAAAAGAATCAGCAGTATTGGAGCCACTCTTGTGTAATAGCCCCCCTGTGGGCTACAATTTAAAGCATATCCACACCAATGGGTAAGTAGGAAGGGAGACAGGATGCAGTGGGCAAACACTTCATGTAAGCAGCAATGGACTAGGCCCCCTCCCCTTTTAACTGTGAGCTGAGGGGATAACTCAGGTTGTTAGAGGAGCGGAAGCACAAGTGCAGTTCCTGTTGAGTATTTCTTCTATCAGTTACTGGAGTTGAGTTGTCAGGGATGCAGGACAGTTGAGAGGTTGTAAGTATTGAGCAGAGAAGAAGGTCTCTCACCTTGATGACTTCTGATAAAAGGTGGGAACAGTGGGTTCTTGGAACTATGGTTAGGCCTGGATATATACATACATACATACAGTTGCAGCACAGGAACGTTCTGTCTTATACAGCGAATATAGGCCTAAACCTATGTTTTCACTGTAAAATGAGGGGGTCGTCTTTTACGCCAGAAAATACAGTAGCTGCAATATGCCAAGGTGTGGTCTTATCTATTGGGTTTTCTTTTCCTTAACACAGCTAAGTGTGACCCCAAACTTCCCAAATTTTGGGGGGTCACACCTGGCAGTGCTCAGGGGTCACTCCTGGCTGTACACTCAGAAATCGCTCCTGGCACGCCCAGGGGACCATATGTGATGCTGGGATTCAAACCACCGTCCTTCTGCATGCAAAGCAAATACCCTACCTCCATGCTATCTCTCCGGCCCCACATTTTTTATAAAAAAATATAATATATAGTTAGAAAAGTCTAATAAATGTACACTAGGTAATGAAAAAACTTGATTCCATGATTGTAACAAAAGGGACTATATGTGGTTGCAGAGATCAAGCCAGGTTGGCCACATGCAAGGCAAACCCCCTACCTGCTCTGCTATCTCTCTGACCCAATTTAAACTTTTCAATTAATTTTTGTGATATCAGGCATAAAACCCAAGCCTTCCCACATGCGAGGCATGCACTCTGCCACAGAGTCACCTTTGATTCCTTATTTTTTTACTTTTTTAAACTAAGAAGATCACTTTATTTTGTTTTATTTTATGCGCCATACCCGGCAGTGTTCAGGGGTTACTCCTGGCTCTGTGCTCAGAAATCACTCCTGGCAGACTCGGGAGACCATATGGGATGTCTGAATTCGAACTTGGGTCAGTCACGGGTCAGCAGCATGCAAGGCAAATGCCCTATCGCTGTGCTATCACTCCAGCCCCTCCTGTTTTTTTTGTTTTTTTTTTTTTTGTTTTTTATAGATGAGTATGAATACAAGGGGCCGGAGAGATAGCATAGTGGTAGGGCATTTGCCTTGCATGCGGACAACTGAGGAGGGACCCAGAACGATTCTCAGCATCCCACATGATCCCCCAGCCTGTCAGGGGCGATTTCTGAGTGCAGAGCCAGGAGTGACCCCTGAGAGCTACCGGTGTGACCCAGAAACCAGTCAATCAATGAATCAATCAATAAATGAATAAACCAAAAAAAAAGAAAAAAGCAAATAGCTCTTAAACCTTTGACTGGTTTACTTCTAATGAAATTACTTTAAACATTGTTTTAAAAATATTTAAGTTGTGCAAAGAGATAGACAGGAAAACATACATGCCTCCTTCCCACCCCTTTTTTTTTGGTATTTTTGGCCACACCCATTTGATTCTCAGGGGTTACTCCTGGCTAAGCGTTCAGAAATTGCCATTGGCTTGGGGAGACGATATGGAATGCCGGGGGATAGAACTGCGGTCTTTCCTTGGCTAGCGCTTGCAAGGCCTCTAGTGCCACCTCTCTGGCCCCCCCTTCCCCTTTATTAAGAGAGTTATAGAGTTTCTAATAGTTTGTGTGTCCTTCTACCTATTTTTCTCTTTTTTGTGTGTATATTTGGGGTATACCCTGTGGTGCTTAGGGACTTCTTGGAACTCTGATCAGTAAACCATTTGGTGCCAAGGGTAAAAACATGGTCCTCCGACGTCCAAAGCATATGCTCTTTGTGCTATCTCTTTTTTTTTTTTTTTTTTTTTTTTTTTT
>PVKC010017210.1:0-20340 GCA_004027635.1 Crocidura indochinensis
TCACCTGACTTTGCTTATAGTTGCTCTCAACAGTGATCTGGGGACTGTGTGTTCCAGGAATGCTACTGGCTAAGATGCTGAAATTTAGGTTTCTGAATATTGAATCAAACTCAGACTGGGGTCCACAATAATATCAGTTTCTAGGTATATTTGGTGAGGCTTTATTTGGAGGTGTGGTGAAGGCTTGGGCTAAACCCAGGTTGGCTATGGGCATGGTGTATTCTTGGTTCTGTGCTCAGAGATTGGGGGTGGTTAAGGGGACAACATAGTGTGTGTGGTATAGGGTTCAAACATGGGTAGGCTGCATGCAAGGCTTACCCAGTATATACAGTCTGGCCCTCAGTGAGGCTTTATATATATATGGGGGGGGGGGTCACACCTGGCAGCACTTGGGTTATTTCTGACTCTACACTCAGAAATAGCTCCTTGGCAGGCTCGGGACCATATGTGATGCTGGGGTTTGAACCACTGTCCTTCATGCAAGGCAAACACTACCTCCATGCTATCTCTCCGGTTCGTCAGGCTTTAAAATAAAACTTTTGCTATGTGTTTATTTTAGACCAGATGGGCACCAGAACAACCTGAGGAGTTCTGCATATGAATCTTTGATGGAAATTGTGAAAAATAGTGCCAAGGATTGTTACCCTGCCGTTCAGAAGACTACTTTGGTCATCATGGAACGACTGCAGCAGGTGCTTCAGATGGAGGTAAGACTGAGGCCCTTGTCTACATAGTAGTTGTACCCAGCAGTGCTCGGGCTACTTCTGGATTGGTTCCTCTGAGTCCTCTGGTCGTGTTCATGGGACCATACAGTCAAACTCTGACTATATTGTTTGCTTTCGGGGCCTGGAGAGATAGCACAGCGGCGTTTGCCTTGCAAGCAATCAATCGAGAACCTAAGGTGGTTTGTTCGAATCCCGGTGTCCCATATGGTTCCCCGTACCTGCCAGGAGCTGTTTCTGAGCAGACAGCCAAGAGTAATCCCTGAGCACCGCCGGGTGTGGCTCAAAAAAACCAATAATAAAAAAAAAAAGATTATTTGCTTTCTTTTTGGTGTTTAAATACATGATGTCTCAGAGATTGAAGCTTATGTAAAAAATGTTGCATCTTAAGAGCCAGAGAGATACTTTAAGTGGTATTGCTCATGCCCAGCATGTGTAAGGTAGTAAGTTTTATCTCGAGGACTACATGGTATACCCACACAAACATTGGGGGGATGTATTTATTTGTGTGTTTGTGTGTGTGGTTTTTGGGTCACACCCTGCAGTGCTCAGGGATTACTCCTGGCTCCATGCTCAGAAATTGCTCCTGGCAGGCACAGGGGACCATATGGGATGCCGGGATTCGAAGCAATGACCTTCTGCATGAAAGGCAAACCCTTGCCTCCATGCTATCTCTCTGGCCCCAATTTTTTTATGTTTTGCATGATAGCTGGCATAGCTGTGGGATTACTCCTAGTTCAGTACTCTAGAATCACTCCTGGAAGTGCTTGGGAGACATCTGGGATGCCAGGATTTAAACCCAGATCAGCCACAGGCAGTGCAGGCGCCCTCTCGGCTATCCATCCCTGAGCAGCTTTCTTTCTTTCTTTTTTTTTTTTTGTTTTGTTTGTTTGTTTATATTTGGGTAACAATGGCGGCGCTCAGAAATCCCTCCTGGCAGGCTCGGGGACCATATGGAATGCCAGGATTCGAACCGGGTTCTGTCCTGTGTGGGCTGCATACAAAGCACAAACGCCCTACCGCTACACCATTGCTCTGACTCCTGCTTTTTTGGTTGGGTGGGGGGCCACACCTGGCTGTGTGCTCAGAAATGGTTCCTGTCTTGGGGAACCATATAGGATGCCAGGGGATAGAACCATGGTGTGTCTTGGTAGCCCACTGCAAAGCAAATACCATACCACTTGTGCTACCACTATAGCCCCTCGACTTCTATTTTTAAAAAGATAGTTTCAGCCTAAACCATTTTTTTGGGGGGGGGGCACACCTGGTAATGCTCAGGGATTACTCCTGGCTATGTGCTCAGAAATAGCTCCAGGGGGCCAGAGAGATAGCATAGCGGTAGGGCGTTTGCCTTACAAGCAGCCAACCCAGGACCAATGGTGGTTTGAATCCTGGCATCCCATATGGTCTCCCGTGCCTGCCAGGAGCCATTTCTTAGCAGAGCCGGGAGTAACCCGAGTGCCACCAGGTGTGGCTCCCAAAAAAGAAGTTGCTCCTGGCTTGGATGACTATGTAAGATGCCAGGGGATCGAACCGCAGCCTGTCCTAAGTCAGCGCAAGGCAAACACCCTACTGCTTGCACCACTTCTCGGTCCCTGCAGCCTAAAGCTTTTGTTATTGTCCACATCTTATTCATGTGTTCATTACACCATATATTGTATTTACTTGTGTATGTTTTATTAAGAGTATTATTTTTTTTCTTGTAGTCACATATCCAGAGCACATCAGATAGGATCCAGTTCAATGACCTTCAGTCTCTACTGTGTGCAACTCTTCAGGTATGGTGGCTATTACTTAGCTCTGTTTTAGGAACGTGTTTATCTGCATAATCTGTTCACAGATGCTAAAATCTCTGAAATTATATATATATATATCAGTCTAATCTCAAAGAATTTTAAGTCTGTGATTGGGAAAAATTCCTTTTTTTTTTTGGTTTTTGGGCCACACCCAGTGACACTCGGGTTACTCCTGGCTGTGCGCTCAGAAGTCGATCCTGACTTGGGGGACCATTATGGGAAACTGGGGGATAGAACCGCGGTCCGTCCTAGGCTAGCGCAGACAAGGCAGGTACTTTATCTCCAGCGCCACCGCCCGGTCCTAAAAATTCCCATTTTCCTTATTTGAATAGCTCTCCAGTCCCCTAAGTTTTGCTTTTTGGGGGCAAGGCGTTTAGTAAGCTCAGGGATCACCCCTTGCAGGCTCCAGGGAGCATATATACAAGCCAAGTACCCTACTTACTGTACTATTTCCCCAACCCAAAACTTTGACTTTTCTTATTAAGCATTCCTGATAAAGGAAGTCTTGACTTAGTCACCAGAGAAAATGCTTGTTACAAACTTTATTTTTGGGGGGGGGGGGGTCACACACACTGAGCGGCACAGTGACGCTCAGGGGTTACTCCTGGCTATGCGCTCAGAAGTCATGCCTGGCTTGGGGGACCATATTACAAAGTTTTTATAGATAATTCTTGGGTGTAGGGGTCATACCTGGCATGCGCCTGGCTCTGTACTCAGGAGTTACTCCTGGCAGGATTAGGGGACCATATTAGATACCAGGAATTGAATCCAAGGTTGGCTGTGTGCAAAGCAAACACCCTACCTGCTGTGCTGTTGCTTCAGCCTCTTTACAGTTAAACCTTTTAACTTTAGTTGAAACAAATTAAATAAATGGTAAGAAGGGAGGTTTGGAAAATTGAATTGTGTGAAGTTTTGTTGTCTTTCTTCTGTCACTGTATTTCTTTCTCATCCTCAGTAAATGAATTTAAACATAGAAAGGGTTGCTTTTTAGTTTTATTTGTACGGAAACTATTATGGTGTGTCTTTATAAGGTGAAATGAAATATCTGTCGCCCAGTATGATGAGCTTATTGAGAGTACTGATTGAAACTTGTCAGACATTATTGAAATACAGAGAAGATAACAGCATTAATGCAAATAACTTATGTTTTGGACTGGAGACTAGAAGGAATATTAAAATATTCACTGTTGGGGCCCAGGAGATAGCATGGAGGTAGGGCATTTGCCTTTCATGCAAAAGGTCATCGGTTCAAATCCCGGTGCCCCATATGGTCCCCCGTGCCTGCCAGGAGCAATTTCTGAGCATGGAGCCAGGAGTAACCCCTGAGCACTGCCGGGTGTGACCCAAGAACAAAACAAAAAAAAAATATTCACTGTTATTGTAATGATTTCTCCCCTCTACCCCCAAAATTTAATTTTTGTTTAAAAGGAGTATTTCTGTGTGGGTGTGATTATCTCCAAGAGGAGCTCCGGGGTCTGGGAATTGATGATTCAGTGCTGTGGCTTGAAGATGCTGTGTTGTTACTAACTCTGCTTTTAATAAAAGATAGATTTCTGATTGGCAACTCTGAATTATCCTTTTTTTCCTAGAATGTTCTCCGGAAAGTGCAGCATCAAGATGCTTTGCAGATCTCTGATGTGGTCATGGCGTCCCTGCTAAGGATGTTCCAGAGTACAGCTGGATCTGGGGGCGTGCAAGAGGATGCCCTGATGGCAGTCGGCACACTGGTGGAAGGTCAGGGAATGTCTTTAGAATTAAGTTTAGGATTAAATTTCAGGGGACAGCGATAGTACAGCAGAAAGGCCTTGCCTTGCAAGCTCCCGGCCTAGCCTTTTTCCTAGCATCCCAGGTGGTCTCCTGAGCATGCTGGGTGTTGCCCAAAGGCAAAAACTTATTGTCTCTTAAAAATTAAATTTGAGGGGCCTGGAGAGATAGCACAGTGGTGTTTGCCTTGCAAGCAGCCGATCCAGGACCAAAGGTGGTTGGTTCGAATCCCGGTGTCCCATATGGTCCCTCATACCTGCCAGGAGCTATTTCTGAGCAGACAGCCAAGAGTAACCCCTGAGTACCACCAGGTGTGGCCCCCCAAAAATTAAATTTGAGTTACGAAGTCCAAGTTTAATGTCTCCGTTCAGCACACCCATGGTCCTCCATCGCTGTCTTCTTTGTTTTTCCATAAAGAACTTTTTTACAGAATAATATAGTCCTTAGTTATAGGGGGCATAACTCAGTAAGTATAAATTTTGTGTGTTTGTCCTGCTATTCTCCGGAATTACAGTATAGTGAAATCAATTTGTAACTCATGGAAAAATTGTTTTCTGCCTCTATATCATGTGTTCCAATTTTATTTTCCCACAGTAAGTTGACAGACTTTATTGAGATTTTGGCTTCTATCAAAGCTGGAAGAAGTACAGTTTCTGTTTTCTTAATATTTCGTGCCCTACTGGGTTTAGTTGCAATATTTTGGACTTACATTGACTCATCATGGTGCCTGGTATGGAATGGAACAAAACGAACTTGTGTGATTAATGAAGTATTTATTCTTAGTAAATTTTTTTTTTTTTTTTTTTGGTCACACCCGGCAGTGCTCAGGGTTACTCCTGGCTCCATGCTCAGAAATTGCTCCTGGCAGGCACGGGGGACCGTATGGGCACCGGGATTCGAACCGATGACCTTCTGCACGAAAGGCAAACGCCTTACCTCCATGCTATCTCCTGCGCCCCTATTCTTAGTAAATTCTAAGCAAGTAGATGTTGAAATTACATGTCTGACTCTGCAAAGTGGTTTAATCCTAATGGATGGATTTTCCATCAGGGACTTGTGTTTTGAAGATGAGTT
Source organism: Crocidura indochinensis (assembly GCA_004027635.1). Classification (NCBI taxonomy): domain Eukaryota; kingdom Metazoa; phylum Chordata; class Mammalia; order Eulipotyphla; family Soricidae; genus Crocidura; species Crocidura indochinensis. The sequence continues at coordinate 5,357 of PVKC010017210.1, forward strand.
CTAGAGAGGGAGGTATTATAAATGAGATGGAGAGGTTGACAAGAGCCACTATAGATGGGTTTTCTCGACTGGATCGGTATCAAACTGATATTTCTTGAGAGCCACTTGTTTTCAGCCAGAGTAGCAGTACATTCTGGAGATTTTTGGCCTTTCCTCTTGAGGTTAAGAATTAGATATTCCTTTGGGGGCCGGGCGGTGGCGCTGGAGGTAAGGTGCCTGCCTTGCCTGCGCTTGCCTAGGACGGACCGTGGTTCGATCCTCGGGTTCCCCATATGGTCCCCCAAGCCAGGAGCGACTTCTGAGCGCATAGCCAGGAGTAACCCATTAGCGTCACCGGGTGTGACTCCAAAAAAAAAAAAAAAAAAAGGATGATGCTCCCTTTGTTATAAATTTGGCTTTTCTACAATACCTTTATGATGGGCAAAATCACACTTTACCCTGCTGGGTGAGTGAAGTGAATATATTTTAGGAAAGCAATGAAGATTGTTTTTGCTCACATCTGTGATATCCTAAAGGTGTTAATCATTTGTTTCTTTATAGTGTTGGGTGGTGAATTCCTAAAGTACATGGAGGCCTTCAAACCCTTTTTAGGCATTGGATTGAAAAATTATGCCGAGTACCAGGTAGGCCATACTTTTCTCAAGTTTACTTTATATTAATTGTGTTACAGACTTGAATTTCTAGATCCCAGGTGGGTTTTCCCCATGTGTTAACCCAAGTGTTGAGCTCTTCTTATTTCTTACCATTAGTGTCTAAACTAGAGGAGAACAAAAGCTAGAGTGTACTAGGTACAATAGGAAGCTGGGCTTTGTTCAAAGCTGGCCTGATTCTATTATCTCCAGCCCTAGATCTTTCTCTCCTAAATATCCTTTAAGACTACCTTAGTAGGTAGTCCTGTTACTCTTCAAGTTGGCTACTAAAATGAACCTGTTGATAGTCTCTTTGACTCTTGACTCTAGGTTCAAATGATAAAAAGTATGGTAACCAAGTTAAGATTCTTGAAAGATTGGAGTTAAGGCACTAACCTTGTGTTTAACCAACTCCTGCTTAATCACTGCCAGGTATATAATAAAGGTCTAATCGTAGCACTTTCTGTTTGCAAAATCATTTCTTTGGTTCTTTCCAGGTTTGTTTGGCAGCTGTAGGCTTAGTGGGAGACCTGTGCCGTGCCCTGCAGTCCAATATCTTACCTTTCTGTGATGAGGTGATGCAGCTGTTACTGGAGAATCTGGGGGTGAGTGTTCATACACACATCTTATTTATCAGTACATGAGGACATCATCCATTGGGAAGATGGTTAAACATTAAGTTCTGGCAGGAAGCTGTTAAGTTCCCAGAATATTGACTATGGGTTTCTGAAGAAGGGAATTGTTTGTTTTCCCGGGGTGATTTTACAGTAAGTTAATGTTTCCAGTTTGCAGAACTAGTGAGAGGAGGGGACAACTGTGACAGTAAAGTTCATAGAGAAAATGAGTAGAATCCGGAGTTGGGGAGGAGGAGCATGGCACTTAATTTGCCTGCATCCTACCCAGGTTCTATTCTCCCAACATACATAACACATGGTTTCTCAAATATAGAGCCAGTTGTAACTCAGGCTCTTTTCCCTCTTAATCCCTCTACTTAGAGCTGACAGCTGTTGTATGTTTTCTTAAATTCTATGTGTAGCATACTAATGGTGCTTGTATATAAAAAAGAGCTTTGAATCTTTGAACAGAACAAATTTTCATTGTAATTTACTTTTCCTTTGCCTTGTCAGAATGAGAATGTCCACAGGTCTGTGAAGCCCCAGATTCTGTCAGTATTTGGTGATATTGCTCTTGCTATTGGTGGAGAGTTTAAAAAATATCTAGAGGTTGTATTGAATACCCTTCAGCAAGCTTCCCAAGCCCAGGTGGATAAGGTAAGCGCAAAGTGAATCCACCCCTAATGTGGGCGTGTTCACTGGAACAATGAGGAGCATTGGGTAACTTTTCCTGAAAGGGACCAATACGCCAGGTGTATTTGAGGACATCTGAACAGAACCTGAAGAATATAAAAGTGATCAGAGAGTGACATTGTGTTCTTTGTTTCTTTCAGTCAGATTATGACATGGTGGATTATCTGAATGAACTGAGGGAAGGCTGCCTGGAAGCCTATACCGGAATCGTTCAGGGATTGAAGGGAGACCAGGAGAACGTACACCGTTGAGTATACAAAACCTCTTCACTTAGACCACTGTGCACTTGACCCAATGTGCTATGTAGCTTTCTGCTACCTACAGAAAGGGCAGGAAGAACAGTACAGATACTCCTCACTTAACGACCTATCTGTTTAGTGACCACTCACACTTACCATCCACTGCTATTTTATTTTATTTTAAATATTCCTTTTTTGGGCCCAGAGAGATAGCACAGCGGCATTTGCCTTGCAAGCAGCCGATCCAGGACCAAAGGTGGTTGGTTCGAATCCCGGTGTCCCATATGGTCCCCCGTGCCTGCTAGGAGCTATTTCTGAGCAGACAGCCAGGAGTAAACCCTGAGCACTGCCGGATGTGGCCCCAAAAAAAAAAAAGTCCTTTTTCCATCTTGTACACTCTATAGTACAGTACTGTGGTTTTGGGTGCTTTAATGTACCTACTTTACTAACTTTATGTTCTGTAATACATTGCAGTACTGTGTGTAAATTACACAACCTATGCAGATTAAAACAAGAGGAAGTTTTCAGTTTGATCTTTCTCGTTATTTTACTTATTCAAAATACTGTGTCAAGTACTGTGCATGTACTGTACTACTGGATACAGTACATGCAATTCCTTGCTTAACAACCAAGTCTTTGAAACAGAACTTGGTCTTTAAGCGAGGAGTATCTGTATTATAAAGGAAAGTAGCTTTGGGGGGAATACAGATTTTATTATTTCTTCTCTTTCCTCTGGTACTTTGTTTCAAATTTCTTGGGTGGGGTGGACACCCTCAAGGCAATGCTTCAGAGATTGAAACTTTTTTTGTTTTGTTGGTTTTTTTTTTTTTTTTTTGGTTTTTGGGCCACACCCAGTGACGCTCAGGGGTTACTCCTGACTATGCGCTCAGAAGTTGCTCTTGGCTTGGGGGACCATATGGGAAACCAGGGGATCAAACTGCGGTCCATCCTAGGCTAGAGCAGGCAAGGCAGGCACCTTACCTCCAGCGCCACCGCCCGGCCCCAGAGAGATTGAAACTTGATCTTCGACATACATTCAACTTGTTGAGCTATCCAACCTACCCTCTGCTTCATGTTACATGGTCATTGATAGGATGATGCAATCCAATCCAGCAAAGCTATTGGGAATCTATAGTAGAAACATTGGTCATATTTGTAATGACCGTGAATGACACCAGCATCCCTTAGTACCCAAGAGCAACTGATTTGAAATATTGGGGCTGGTTTTAAGAAGAATTTTTGGGGCCCAGGAGATAGCATGGAGGTAAGGCGTTTGCCTTTCATGCAAAAGGTCATCGGTTCGAATCCCGGTGCCCCATATGGTCCACCGTGCCTGCCAGGAGCAATTTCTGAGCATGCAGCCATTAGTAACCACTAAGCACTGCCGGGTGTGACCCAAAAACCACACACCAAAAAAAAGAAGAATTTTTACCCCTCTTATTACTTGAAGAATAACATCTTCACCTGAGAAAGAACAAATGTATGCAATCTGTAACATTTAACTGATTTTTCAAACTGGACCCCCCTCTGATGAGAGTAGGATATTTGTATACATTTAAATGACATAATTATACCAAATGTGGCACTTTTTTATTGCTTACTCTAACCCTCTCTTTACAGCTGATGTGATGCTGGTACAGCCCAGAGTAGAATTTATTCTTTCATTCATTGACCACATTGCTGGAGATGAGGATCATACAGATGGAGTGGTAGCTTGTGCTGCTGGATTGATAGGGTAAGTTAGATTTTACTTCTAGTAGGTGACTGCCACTGATGAATAATGAAGATCTGTAGTAAAGAATTTGAGAATATGCATTGGGGTGATGGTACTGTGAATAGGGTGCTTGGTTTGCATGAGGCTGACCTAGGGTGGATCCCCCACTGCACTATGTGTCTTATGAGCATGGCCTATCCCTCAAACCCCAAAAATAGAAATTTAATTACTGCCTGGATGGCAGTAATCTTTTCTGCTTTGCACAGAGCAGATTTCCACAGTTTTCAGGAATGATAACTCAGTCTGGGCCAATAGTAAACAGGGTTCTTGCCTTACACATGACCGACTTAATGTTCAGTTCCCCAGCGTCACTTACGAGTTCACCACATCCCACCAGCCTTGGCTCCCTCCCCCAAATTAAAATTATTCCATTTCTTCTAGCTGTAAGAAGCTGATGAATACAGAGCTAAAGAGACACTACAGTGGGTAAAATGCTTACTTTGCATTTCACCCACTCGGGTTCAGTCCCTCTGGCATCTCATGGTATCCGAGCACCACTAGGAATAATTCTTGAGAGCTTAGCTAGAAATATCCCTGAACATTGCTGGGTGTGATTTGAAAAGAAGAGAAGGTGAATACTAGGAATCCTGTTTGATGTGATTATTTTGCACAGGGACTTATGTACAGCTTTTGGGAAGGATGTACTGAAGTTAGTAGAATCTAGGCCAATGATCCATGAACTGTTAACTGAAGGACGGAGATCGAAGACTAACAAAGCAAAGACCCTTGCTACTTGGGCAACAAAAGAACTGAGAAAACTGAAGAACCAAGCTTGGTAAGAGCTTGTTCCCTCTCCCTCTTTCTGTTTTGTTGGGGAAGGAGGTACATTTCCTCTTGACTCTTTCCACGAAAGTTGCCTTTCTTTTTGTTGTTTTGTTTTCTTTCTCATAAAAAAGCTGAGCAAGGCCTATGTCCCTCAGTATATGGAAGAGTCATGGAAACTCATTTTTTCCTTAAACCAAAGACTTGATTACTTTTAAGCAGAACTTACATAGTTAGAATTCTCTGAATCCCCAATTTTTTTGATCCTAATAAAGTCACCAATAATTGAATTCCCCCATAATTCTCTTTTCTACTCTATTTCCTTTTTTCTGCCCTTTTCTCTTTATTGCATTGCTTTTATTTCATTTTTAATTTTGGGTTTTGGGACCTCAACCCAGTGGTACTACTGGAGGCTACTCCCAATGTTGGGAAAACCTGGCTCCTGTGCATACTAGAATACTAGTATTCTAGCACGTTGAGTCATTTTTCATTTTCTACCCAACCCCATCAAGGAAAAATTTTAACATGGGGGGAGGAGGGTTGAGGGATTGCTAGATAGTGATCCAGGGCCTCCTAACATGCAAAGCAAGTGAAATGTTCTTTGACTGAACATATTTCTGGCCCCCAACTCCTTTAAAATGTATAGTTTCGTTTCCTCTCACATGCTTGGTTTTTACAGATCTCAATAAAATCGTCTGTTTTTGAGTTTTGTTTTTTTATCTTTTGTTTCTTTTCTATCCTTTGATATAGGTACTGATAATCAGGTCGTTGACATCAAAAATTGACCATTTTTCCCATCTGTTTTTAGATCCGTTACCATTGGGATGATAACCTGAGACCCCCACTGGAAATCTCCAATCTTTTGAAAAACCCGGAAGTGAGGAGTGTGCACGGATGCTGAATGTTTGGGAATGAGAGGATGAGTGAGTGAGGCTTGAAAATACACCACATTGAAAATCCTGCCACAGCAGCAGCCGCAGCCGCCAACAGCAGCGCTGTTAGTGAGCTAAGTAAGCACTGACTTCGTAGAAACCGTAACATCAGCCATCTTGGAAAAGAGAAAACCGATGGATTTACATGCTTTAAACAAAGAGCTCTCTTCCCAGGAGAGGCTAGGACTAGCTTTTTCTGTCCTTTGGCTGGTGCTGAGTGGAATGACTGGTTTGGGAAGGAGGAGGGACTGGGTTCAGCTGTGGTGCTTTGTTGAAAAAGGCAACCTGGCCTTTGCTACTGATAGAAAGAAGGAGCCCGAGTCTCCAGCCCACCTTTGGTGTCCCTTTGCCATGCGGTACTGTCTGTGTGCCGTCTAAAGGAGGGGAGGGCTTCTCTGCAGTCTGAGAATGAATGTGTGCACGAGTGAGGCGGTATCCACATTCTCAACTTCAAGTCATTTGCAGTTTCTTTTTCCCAGAAAAAAAAAAGGGGTTAGATGTTGCATTTCATAAACCTAACTGAAGTTCTGTCTACTGATGCAGCACAAGAGGTGTAAAAGAAAAAAGGAAAGACGCTCTTTAGGGTTTTTGTTTCGTTTTCGTTTTTTGATCTTCTGGGGAAAACACTGACGAATGGTCAGAACTCCCATTCTGATCTTTTCTTCAAGGCGCCTTTCCTAATAATATGGTTCAACTGTGAATGTAGAAGTGGGGGGAGGGGGGAGAAAAAGGAAACTCTGGAGTTAGAGGATGTAGAAGAAAAAATAAAATTATAATTGTTGCAAATAAAGAATGCAGACTTCAAAACTAAAAAGCCACAACCCAAACATACCAAAAAGTTTAAATGCTCAGAATTGGCAGCACAAAAGTAAAGCTCTCTTCCAACATGTATCGTGGCAGTCCGAACACCCCCAGAAAATTGTGCCAAAGAGTTAGAAAACAATATACAATAAAAGTAAATACACATACACAAACAGCAAACTTCAGGTAACTTTTGGATCGCAAACGAGGATAAATTTAATGTTCAAAAAATCTGATAAAATAACCATTTGGAAACTGCTTGGCCTTCTGTTCTCATTTATTTGATTGACTACAATGCGGTATTGGTCTCTTGCTGCACTTCAAAGCCAACTAACAACAAAACATAGGAATATATAATGTATGTTTATGTGTGTATATATATGTATGTGGACATATATGTATACACACATACACTAGAACTCTTGTGATGAGAATGGCACTTGAAAAGGGGTTCTATTTTTCCACTGAAATTGATTAATAGATTGGTGTCAAAAACATTCCCCTGGTCACACACTTGAATATAATATTTATTAAGTGTGATGTGCCATGATTACCACAAATTACTTAATTTTCCTTTTTACAAGGGAACAGAGCACCCTGAATTTTGGTTTAGGATCTTTCAGCAATAAGAAAGGACGACGTTGGTGAGCTTTGATTCCTTTTTTGGTTTTGCAATTATTAAGAATTTTTGCTAGCATTTTGAACATACTGCTTTCAAAAATTAATTGCTTCCTGGAATAGGGAGGAATATAAAATGAGACCTTAAATTTAAAACTCCGTTTTTTCATCTTTAACAAAACTCAAATTTACCCTTTTTTTCTCTCCCCTTTCCCCCTCCCTGTCTATGCCTTCCATTCATATGTGGGATTGGGTTGGTTTTGCCCATCCATTTTGGCAGCATCTCTAAATAGCTCTTGTACAGGGTATCAGATATTGTGCCTTTGGTGCCAGGTTCAAAGTCAAGTGCCGATCTATGAACCAGTGTACAAAAAAAAAAAAAAAAATCCAGGTGTTTGAAGGAGAGACGCTCCATTGTGAATAAATAAATACCTTGAACCAGCTCCTAAGCCCTATTGAAGAGGCCTGGCCTTCTAATGCCTTGTTTGAATTTTAGTTGTTTCTTGAGAGATAACATATACTAACCATTCCTGGTAGGTAGGGATTGGTCAGGGCTTAGAGAAGGGGCAGGAGTATCGGGGAGGAAAAAATCTGATCATTCCTCAGTGCTACCCATTTCTGTCCTGTGTGGGCTGCTTAGCTAGACAGCAGGAGAAAAAAGTACACCAAGAACCATAACGAAAACAAAACCTTCCGTGTGTTTTGTCATGTTTTGTTCCAGGGAAGCAGTTGACAAGTGCTGTTATTAATGCTTTCTTCCAGATCCATCCAATGATGGAGAGGAGGAAAGTGGGCTGGTTGGATTGTGTCTTGGTGCCTCGCAGTTACTCTGCACTGGTTATGCATTTAATCCTCTTTTCTAGTTACCTTTGGCTAGTGGATTTTTCCATAGTCTGGGTATTTGTCCTTAATTGATTGTGTACCACCTAAGGCAACTGGATGCAACATGCAGTCTGTCTTTTCATTGTCTGGGCCTTCCCCACCCTAGTCTTGGCACATTCCTGCAAGAATGTAGTTACCGCCTGCTTGGGAAGATGTCAGTGCAAATGTGAAGAAAACAGGCATCAGACTAGACTTTGGTTTGCCACAAGTGGCAGCTGCCTATATTGGTTTCAATTACATTTATTAATTTGCTTTTCATTTTCCATCTCCCCTCTGTTGAAATGTTGAATATTGACCATCAGGGGCAACTGTAATATTGCCTTAGGGACTTCTTAAGAAAGAGAGGGAATTGCTCAGTGTAGAGTTTTCACTTTTAGAACCAAGTAATCTAGTCACTCTTGCTATTTGAAAAGTGTATTAGTCCGACTCTAAGAAGAATCCAAATTCCATCAGCTTTTGATAGATCTTGGTTTTTGAAACAATTTCAATCTGTAATTGGCATTCAGAATGCCCTTGGCATGCCAGTCTGTGATGGCATTGAAGACCTGTTAAAAACTCTTGAGCCCAACTTTATTAACCAAAACTGATACCGCCACCTTTATCTTCTAAATAAAGTCCGCTTTATTTTTATTTTCAACATTTTGCCGCTTCATTCTTGGTTCCAGATGGTGTTGCCTCCTTGGAGGTGAAATGAATGGTTGAAAGACTCTGGAGTGTGTGGTGGTGATAGGTGTGTGTGAGAGTTGGGGAGGAAAAGGACACCTCTTAAGAGAGGACAAGATAAAGTGTAAAGGGAAATAATAAAAACATTTCCTATAACAAGGCAGAGGAAAAGTGGGGCTAGGATTCTGATTGGAAGTGGGTCTGAAACTACTGTAAAATGTCCTCTGTCTTAGGCAAAGATTTCAGGCTAAGAATCCAGTCTGTTCAATGGCTCATTGAAGGTTTTTTTTTTTTTTTATTTGTTTGCAGTGTATGTTTAATTTCTACTTTCAGTTTTTCTAATCCTGGAACTTATAGAGGAACTTATAGAGGAAATCCACTGATTTGGAACTTAACTGGATCCTTTCCTTCACCCTGCTGCTTATCAGTGTAGTGGTACCTGCAGGCTACTTTATTGAAGCAGGAGCTTAGTATATGTTGGGCAAGTGAAATGAGGGCTGACGTAATTTCATACCTTAACCTTTATGTGGCCTTTCACCTTTTCTGATTGCACACCTGTCAAATTTCTGATCATGCAAATCACATGTATTGATAAATTATATACTTGTTCTACTGTGCCCATATATTATGTAATTATAAGACACAAATAGATATTAAAAAGCAATTATATGAAAAGTCTATATAGAAGTTCTAATATTTTATTTCTGTGCCCAATTTCACAAATTTCTGGGTTATACAGAGTAACCTGTTCTTTTTAAGATTGCAGTAAATACCAGAGAGATAGCTCAGCAGTGTTTGCCTTGCAAGCAGCCGATCCAGGACGTAAGGTGGTTGGTTCTAATCCTGGTGTCCCATATGGTCCCCTGTTCCTGCCAGGAGCTATTTCTGAGCAGATAGCCAGGAGTAACCCCTGAGCACCACCAGGTGTGGCCCAAAAACAAAAAAAGACTGCAGTAATATAGGAGCCGGAGCAATAACAGCGGTAGGGCGTTTGCCTTTCATGCAGCTGACTCAGGATGGACCTGGGTTTGATATCCGGCGTCCCCTATGGTTTCCCAAGCCAGGAGTGGTTTCTAAGCAGTTAGCCAGGAGTAACCCCTAACCAGCACCGGATGTGACCCAAAAACAAAACAAAAAAAGACAGCAGTAAATAAGAGGAGGTAGTCAACCAAGAACATTTATTCACTGACAGTACTTTGAGACAAGAACAAGTGGATACGTGATACATTAAATAGGGAAGGAGATAAATTATTTCGGTGTTCTCCAATGCAGGAACAATTTCTGAGCCCATAGTCAGGAATAACCCCTGAGCATCACAGGATGTGGTCCCAAAACAAATCTTGGCTTAATTTTTTTACATTTGTCCTAGAGGGAGGCTGTGAGCATCTTAATATAAAATGAGGGGCCATGTCATGTTTACAATATGCCTTCTATTTCCTTCTTAGCACTACCTAGAAATGTACTCGAAATTTTATTGATAATGTTGGCTCTGGTGCAGTGACATTGGCTTCCCAGCCTTGGTAGTACCTCATAGAGAACTTAGATAAACAGTTGAACTAACAGTATGACAGTACATTTTAGGGAGTTGTTTGGTTTTTATGGTAATGAGAGTTGAGAATTCAGGTCTAACCCATACCAAACAAAAGAGTTTTTGTTACAGCACTCCTTTGAATCTTGAAGGGTAGAAAATTGACCAAGTGGGCAGCCAGACTTGGGATCTCCATTTCTTCCCCTTCTCTCCTGGGTCTTTTTTTTTTTTTTTTTGAACCACTGACCTTCTGCATGCAAGGCAAATGCCTTACCTTCATGCTATCTCTCTGGCCCCTCCTGGGTCATTTTTCATCTTGGGTAAACTGAGAGAATGGGAACAGAATTAGTCAATAGGAGCCCAAGAATATAACAGGTAAGGCACTTGCCTTGTACATAGGGTATCTTGGGTTTAATTCTAGCACTTGATGCAGTCCTTTGAGCCACCAGGAATAAACCTTGAGGTAGGTAATCTAGGGAGGGCTCATTTTTAAAAAATTAGGCATGTTTTATATATATATATATATATATATATATATCCCATTTTATGCAGTTTGTACTAACATGTCTCGTAATAAGCATCTTTCAGTGACCAGAGGAATCCCATTCAACAGCAAAAACCCTGTTTTTACAGATGAGGACCCTTGGAACATTGCCCGAGTTAGGCAGGTTAGTGAGCAAGCATTGCTGAAAACATGCTGCTCCCCACTAGGCCCTTGCTTGCAAATAATGAAACCTTCCTCAGAGAGCTTACAGTTATTTAACACCCTGGATGGAAGGTGTGGCATGAACTAGCCCATATTGTTTCTATAATAAAGTTTTGCTTTGTTTTGCCACACTCGGCGGTACTCAAGTTACTCCTAGCTCTGCTCTCCAAAGTTACTCCTGGCAGGCCCAAGGGACCATATGTAATTCAGGGGATTGAACCCAGGTTTGGCAACTGTCAGTTTTGACATGCATAACTTTTCCTCCTAAAGTCAACTTTATTTCACTCTGAGCTAGAATCTTTCGGGCTCACTTAAGGGTGCTCAAGAACTACTCCTAGACTCCTAGCTCAGTGCTTGGGTGGGATGGGATCACTCCTAAGAGTTGTGTCAGGGTAAAACCTCTAATACTCCAAGTTAAGCACAGACTCCAGCACCTTAAGCAGCTGCCAGCCCCAAGATGGAATTTTGGAGAGAGGTCTGGGGGAGGATGGGTATGGTGCCCAGTGGCTAGAATGACCACACAGTTGCTGACTAAGTGTCTCCCCCAAGATCTTAGCTTCTCTCCCTAGGGTTAAATGTGGCTGTGTCAGAAGTACTGAGCTGAATCTGCCTAAATCTGGATACCTGTCACCATCCTGGGGGAAAAGGGCACAAAGAAATGGCTTGATGAATAAGCTATCCATGGCAATGAGCAATGCCTGCTATTTTCTGAACACTTTCTCCAAAATACTGTCAATATTTTAGTGTGACCTTAGGGCAAATTCCTCAACTCTTTTGGTCCTTAGGTTCCTCATCTTTAGGGATGATGGTGGAAGTTGACGTACACTAGATTGTTAGCACAGGGTTTTATACACACACTGCTTAAGTGAAGGGGAATTCATCAAAGGCCAGGCATTGTTCAGGGCACAAGGAATGTGGCAGATCCCCTCCTGTGGCTCTCACATCCCAGTGGGTAATACATGGTAAATATTCAAAATTTCAATATAAATAGTTTTTATTCTGTTTGGGAAATAACAAAAATGAACATGACTAGAGTGTAAGGCACAAATAATTAAGAAGAAACTTTCCGCCCACACCTTCTAATTTGATTAACTAACGGAATCTGCCACTGCCCACACCTGATCTGACAAGACCAAGAGTGGCAGTTGCAGCTCCAGGAAGGCTCCCCAGCGAACCCTATTGTCAGGTCTTCAAATGGAGAATTGAGGTACACCCAGACCCTGCAGTGTCACATATGTCTGATCAATTTCCCTGCTCACTTGGTTCTATTTGAGTCCTTTGGGTTTTATTTTGACTCACTTTGCTGACTGCTAATGCCACCTCCTACTCTTCATGCAAGAATGGGACAAGAAAGACAAAGTCTCCAGAGCAGGAGTCCTGGAGTGGGAAACAGTCTCCCTGATGGTTTCCAAGGAGGAAACACGGAGTGGGTCATGGGGGACCTGCGTCTCCATTCTCATCTACCTCTCTGACTGCAGGCTTAATGCCATCTAGAAACGTTTCACTGCGCCTGCCTGACAGGCTGGCTGCCACCTTCCCTTCTCCCACCTTGGCTCCTACCTCATTTCCCTTTTCGCTAGGCCCTTGGTTTTTTTACCTTTTTCTCTGTCATGAGCCTTTAGAATGAGTTCTTGAATTCCCATCTATCTGCTGGTTCAGATGAGGGGACAGGTGCAAAGAGGTGAAGTAATTAATGCAATATGCAGCTGCCAGTTATTCAATAATGAAAACTTACGGGGCCAGAGAGAGCTAATGGGATGGAGTACATGATCTGTATGCAGGAGGCCCGGGTTTGATCCCTAAGCACCAAGCCCCTGAGCACTGCCCAGTGTGGCCCTCGTACAACACACAAATTAGTAATGTGGTTGATAGGTAGAATACTTGCCTCAAACATCTGAAGCCGGGAGTTTAATCCCATGTACCACAATTTTTTTTTTTTTTTTTTTGCTTATCCTTTAAATTAGCTTGAGGGGCTGGAGAGATAGCATGGAGGTAGGACGTTTTCCTTGCATGTGGAAGGACGGTGGTTTGAATCCTGGCATCCCATATGGTCCCCGGAGCCTGCCAGGAGCGGTTTTTCAGCGTAGAGCCATGAGTAACCCTGAGCGCTGACCCCCCCAAAAAATTAGCTTGGGGTCTGGAGTGACAGACAGTATAGCTGTTTACCTTGTACACGACTGACCCTGGACAGATAAAGGGATATAGGTTTGATTCCTGGCATCCCATATGGTACCCTAAGCTTGCCAGAAGTAATTTCTGAGCACAGAGCCAGGAGCAAGTCCTGAGCACCGCTGGGTGTGGCCAAAGAACAAAAAAAAAAAAGAAAAGACTTAGCTTGGGGGCTGGAGTGACAGCATAGAGGTACGGTATTTGCCTTGCATGCAATCGACCTGGGATGGACCCAGGTTTGATCCCCGGCATCTCATATGTTCCCCCAAGCCTGCCAGAAGCAATTTCTGAGCGAAGAGCTAGGAGTAACCCCTGAGTGCCACTAGGTGTGGCCAACACCCTCTCACCCCCAAAATAGCTTGGATTGGGGCCGGAGCGGTAGCGCAGCAGGTAGGGTGTTTGCCTGGTACACAGCCAATACAGGTTTGATCCCCAGCATTCCATATGGTCTCCTGAGCTTGCCAGATGTAATTTCCTAGAGGTCCCTACCTAGTAGGGCCAGGAGTAACCCTTGAAAGCCACCAAAAAGGAAAAAAAAAAAATTAGCTTGTACTGGAGCAAATAGTACGATGGGAAAAGTATTGATCCAGGTTCAACCCACACACACACACATATGGTCCCTTGAGCCCTGCCAGGATTTATACGCAAGTCAGAAGTAAGTCCTGAGCACCATTGGGAGTAGTTCCTTAGTCATCCCCATGCAAACAGATTTGCTTAGAGGCCCAGGCAAAAGGTGCCTGCCTTGCAAACACAAGGCCCCAAGTTCAAACCCAGTGCTGCCCTTATGCTGAGCACATCCCCAGAAGTTCTATTTGAGACTACCAGTGCCTACCACCAAGTGCAATCTCTACAGCACTGCAGCTGATTCTGTGCAACACAACTGAAGGGAACGAGGACTGAGGTCAATAGTGTGACCTGAGTAATCGGGTGTGAGAACCACAGCAACCCCAGCCAGTACTCTAACCAGATCGTGAGAGCACCGCAGCTCAATGACTGCAACCTCCAGCAAGCATGTGTTCATTCAAGCACCAAGCACCACAACTAAAAGTGTGGCCCTGGTGAGCACCACAACCAAGCATGTGTGCAACCCCCCCAGGCAAAGAGAAAGGGGAAAGTATACCTTGAACATTTTTCTTCATCACACTGCCTTTCTCACTTTCTCTCAAACACAACCTTGACCCAGGGAGACAGTGCAGAAGTTAAGGCACTTGCCTTGTATGTGGCTGATCCCCAGCACTGCTTGGTCCCCCCGTCCCTTCCCCCCAAAAAAAAACCCTGTAGAGAGCAGGTTCCTATTCCTGTTTTTACTTTTTTTTTTTATTCCTGTTTTTTTCTAAAATGTGGGTTTAGGCACACGTGCTCCCTGGTTGCTTAATGCACGTCCCTGCATCTCCCCTCTTGGGATGTGGATATTCTTACTTTCATACTAGGTTTTGTGTACTGGGGCTCTCTCAGCTTTTGAAGCACATTTCTCTCTAAAGTGCATTACTTTCTCCATTTTCTTGTTTTTGTTTTGGGCCACACCTATCAGGCTGTACAGTTACATTTTTTATTAGTTGTAGGGTTGGGGCTGGAAAGATAGCATGAAGGTAAGGCGTTTACCTTGCATGCAGAAGGACAATGATTCGAGTCCAGGCATCCCATATGGTCCCCCAAGCCTGCCAGGAGCGATTTCTGAGCGTGGAGCCAGGAGTAACCCCTGAGTGCTGCCGGATGTGGACCCCCCCCAAAAATAGTTGTGGGTTTTTTTGTGTTTTTTTTTTTTTATTGTTTTTTGGTTTTGGTTTTGGTTTTAGGGTCACACCCATTGGCGCTCAGCGGTTACTCCTGGCTCTTCACTTAGAAATAGCTCCTGGCGGAGCCAAAGAGATAGCACATCTGCATTTGCCTTGCAAGCAGCCGATCCAGGACCTAAGGTGATTGGTTCAAATTGCTATTTCTAAGCAGATAGCCAGGAGTAACCTCTGAGTACTT
>PVKC010017211.1:0-20410 GCA_004027635.1 Crocidura indochinensis
TGGGTTTCAATTATAAAATAGAACACTTCTCTTTACCAGTGCAACATTCCCACCATGAATGTCCCCCAACTCCTTTTCTCACTCCTTGCTTGTATTCACAACAGGCATTCTAGTTCTCTCATTCACTACTGTTGTCGTGGTAGTTGTTAGTGCAGTTATTTTTCTTTTTTTATATATAATTTTTATTTTTACCATATAGGTTTACATATCTTTCACAGTAATATTTTAGGTACATATTAACATTGAATCAGGGAAATTGCCATCACCAAGTTTGTCTTCCCTCGCCCCCCATTCCCATCCTGCCTCCCATATCCCCCATTCTCATCCCCTGGGCCACCAGAACAGATGGTCCCCTCTGTGTCCAGTTTACTACTTATTGATCATATTATCTGTTTGGTCCTGGTATCCTCCCTTATTTTCCCCTCTATTTGAGAGGCAGAACTACATAGTTCAAGTTATATGGCTTTGTTTAAAGAAAAGTAAAACAAAAAAGTGGGGTAAAAATCAGATAAGCTGAAAATTGGTGTAGTCTTTCTAGAGACAGTTATTTTTCTAACTGAACTCACCACTCTGTGGTAAGTTTCTGTGGTAAGCCCTCATCTCTATTGTCACTCTAATTATTGCAGTAATGTCTTTTATTTTTCTTAAATTCATAGATGAACAAGACTATTTGTGCGTGTGTCTCTCTTCCTCTGTCTTATTTCACTCAGAGTAATAGTTTCCACGTCCATCCATGTATAGGGAAATTTCATGACTTCATTTTATCCTGACAACTGAATAGTATTCCATTGTATATATGTATCATAATTTCTTTTGCCACCCGTCTTTTGCCAAACAATATTCCTAGGAGTGCTATAGCTAGATCATATGGAAGCTCTATGTCCATTTTTTAGGAGTCTCCATATTGTTTTCCATAAAGACTGAACTAGATGCCATTCCTACCAGCAGTGAATGAGAGTTCCTTACTCTCCACATCCCTGCCAGCACTTAATTGCCCTTACTCTTTTTGGTGTGTACCAGTCTCTGTAGCATGAGATGGTACCTCATTGCTGTTTTGATTGCATCTCCTTTATGATTAGTGATATGGTACATTTTTTCATGAGTCTTTTGGTCCTCTTCTAGATTTTCATTTTTATTTTATCCTCAAGCTATTTATAATCAAAGAAAGACAAAGTAAGACAGATATTTCAGAATTATAACTAATTATAGTCAATAGTATAAATAAATTTATAATGAGTAATAAAATACAATAAGGAATACATTGTCATTTTCAAGAAAATCATTTTCAAGCAGTGTAAAAAATAAAGTGGTAGCAATAAAAGTGGAGTAGTATAATTTTATTTGAAAAATATATAACTACAAAATAGACAGATAACAATTATTATTTAAAAGCTAATATGATTCTATTATGTCTTTTTTTTGGGGGGGGGTCACACCTGGCAATACCGAGAGGTTGCTCCTGGCTCTATGCTCAGAAATTGCTCCTGGCAGGCTCAGGGGACCAAATGGGTAGCTTGGATTAGAACCACCATCCTTCAGAGTCTAAGACAAATGCCCTACATCTTCACTATCTCTCCAGCCCCTATTATGTCTTTTTTTATTTAGAACAAAGTAGATTACAAGTCTTTCAAAGTAACATTTCAGGTATATAGTGATAGTGAATCAGGGACATTCCCACCACCAGTGTTGTACTCCATCCACCCCTGTTCCAAGCATGCATCCCTCCTTTGTCCCCGAACTGGTAGTGTAACTGGTATCCTATGTGTATAGCTTATTATAGATTGGGTATCAATTCTGTTGCTGCTGACTTTGGGTTTGATGTTTAACTTTGATCATTATTTTATTTCTTCTACTCAATAATCATAGGACTGTTTGGGTCTGATACCATCCATTTTTTCCCCCTCAATTTATGAGGCAGAAAAAGATGATCCAAGTTCTGTGGTTCTGTTTGAAAAAAAGAAAAGAAAATGAAACTGGGAGTAATCTGTCTAGAGGCTATAAATATCAATTCAAAAGAAGAAAGAGAAAAAGTAATAAAACATAACAAAAAAAACAAAATAAACAAAAAATCAGAACTATCAACTACAAAAAAGCACACCAGCAACATAAAAACAACAACCAAATAATGACCACAAGAACAAAAAAAAATGAGGAAGGAGGACTGGTGTGACAAGGTTTTGTACTTTTTATTTTATTCCTCCCCCACTTTTTTTTTTTGCATAGGCATAAAAAGTATTTAGGAAATTAGAAAATTAATTTCCTTGGCCTAAGATACAGGGTTTCTCATCCTTGAAGCATACTGCCATAGGAACAACTACAGGCTCCCTACATGTCATTTTCACACCCTACACTCTTTTTATGGTGTCAGGAAACTTTCTGCTCAGTTGTGAAAGATAAAATCAGGTCTCTGTGATTGCTGAGCATAGAGCCAGGAATAACCCCTGAGCACTGCCAGGTGTGACCCAAAAAGCCACACACACACAAAAATAAAGGAATGATGAGTACAGTTAGAGAAATAACTACAATGAGAACTATCATAATGAATGAGGGATGTAGAAAGCCTGTCTCTAGTGCAAGTGCTGGGTGGGATGGAGAAAAGGGAGGTTTGCGACATTGGTGATGGGAATGTTGCACTGGTGAAGGAAGTTGCTCTTTACATAACTGAAACCCAACTACAATCCTATTTGTAACCAAGGGGTTTAAATAAAGATACTAATTAAAAAATACTAACAAAAACTAAAAAAAAAAAGATATTTCCAGATTGAGGAGTTTCTGTCAATTCCTCTATAGAGAGATGTATATTTGATTTTTCAGGATGCGTTTACATTTCCTCCTAAATCAGCATTTTGTCTGCCATTAAATGATCAGCATTTTTTGGTTTGGTTTGTTTTTTGAGCCACACTCAATGCTGCTTAGGGGACACTCCTGACTAAGAACTCAGAAATAACTCCTGCCTTGGGGGAGACATATGGGACAGTGGGGATTGAACCCATGTTCAGTACTAAAAAAATAAATTCACTTTTATACTTAAAAAAAACATCAGGCCTCTGTAACTAGAGATCTTGGTATTTGCACAGGTCATAGGACGAAGCCTAGGATAGAATCTTTGATTCATTCATTTCTTTTATACATTTCATTCATTCTTTCTTTACAGTTCTTAGAAGTTCTATTCCATCACTGTTATTGTAATCAGTCTTCTTTAATTAGTGGTCTTAGTGTTTGCATAGATCCTAGGACAAAGCCTAAGATAGTCTTTCATTATGGTTCCAGAAGTTCTGCTTTGTTACTATTGTCAAAGTCAGACCTCTTGGTTATTGTAAAAATTCTAGGCTGAAGCCTAGGCTAGGGTCTTCCTTATTGGCCCCAGGATAAGTTCTGCCCAGTCATGGTTGTCAAATTCAGTCTTCTGGAGTTAGCGATCTTGGTTTTTGCACTGATCAAAGAATGGCATATCTTCTGATTTCACTTATCATTAGGTGATGAGATAAGACAACCTGCTCTTCGATCATGTTGTTGCTGTTTTCTCTTTGTTAAGTTGTCATATCAAAAGTGGAGCATGTTGGTGCCAGAGCAGTATTAGGAATTTCTCAGGAGGAGTTTGGTTCCTGCTGCTGCTGGGAGCTGTGTTGGTTCTATGTCTGGGTTCAAGGGTTCGAGATTGGATGGTCACTGTCTAATCATGTGGAGTCTAAGTTGTATCCACATGACACATGCTCAGGATGGGAGGTTCCCCTGTATTGTAAAATGTATGCATTCTTATCCCTAGTAGATAAGAGCTTGTTCTTTGCAAAAAATTTCCCTTTTTTAGTATGCCTTTGTAAAAAAGAAAGGTGTGTCTTTTGAAAAGTAACTTAGCTCTGGAATAATTTTCAATATAATTAGTGTTGACATAATGGTATATTCCAACTTATCTTGATAAGATGATTAAAATACCATTTGCTTAATATTTTTAATAATTCAATAACAGAAGGTTGTTCTTTATCAAGTTGATTGTCTAACAATGCCACCTCATAGTAGTTGCTGTAAAAAGATCCAAAGGAATATATATAGAAATGCTCTTGGAATGTTTTTTCAAAAGACATTATCTAAGATATTAGTAGAGTGTAATAAATATTTTAAAATGCAAAGAATGTCTATGAATTAATAAGATTCCTGACCCCAAAATATAAGAAGAAAAAGTTCAGTAAATTAAAGAACTATGTGTGCGCTTCAGCAGCACATATACCAAAATTGGAACGATACAGAGATGAACATGGTCCATGTGCAAGGGTGACATGCAAATTTGTGAAGCGTTCCATATTGAAAAAAAAAAAGAACTATACAGCACAGCAAATAACTCCTAGGAATAAAGTGGGGTCCGAAATCAAGGGTCTCAAATACATAGCTGATGTAGAGAAGTGGTATAGTTAAGCATACACTCATTAACATATATATTATGTATATTATTGTATACTCACATGAAAATAAGAACGTTTTACAGTTTATTCAGTATGAAAGTGTCACTCAGAGCCTTCATAATAGGTGATATACAAAGTAAAATTTGCACTTATCATGAAATGAAATGAAATATAGTTTATTGATTCATCCTATCAATTGAAAGGTACATGCTTTTGTGATACATAGCTCTTAATTTTTAGATATTGTTATTATATTCTAAATTTACAAAAAATAAAGATGTAATTTAAATAAATATTAATAAATTGAAAAGTTGCAGCTTTTTAAGAATGTACTTTTAAAATTTATTTTCTTTTTACTTTTATTAACACATTTTAAAATATTTGTTTAATATTCATTTAATTTATAAAAATTCATTTAACTTCTCAAAGTATGTATATCAAATAAAAGCAGTCAGGTATTAACAGTAGTAATTTTTAAAACAGCTCATACACATATATGTAGACTTTTAAAATATTATATTTCCAACTAATAAATTAATTTATGATAATATTTGACAGTTGGGCGACTGGAGCAGTGGTGCAGTGGTAAGGTGTTTGCCTTGCACATGGCTGACCTAGGATAGATCACAGTTGGATCCCCAGCATCCCTTATGATCCCTCCAAGACAGGAGCAATTTCTGAGCACATAGCTGGAGTAACCCATGAGTGTCACCGGGTGTGGTCCAAAAATTTTTAAAAAATAAATAAATAAACCAGTTGAACACTGGAGTTAATCAAAATATAAAATGATCTTAGAAAATTTAAATCGTATAGACGTATAGAACAACAAATCTTTCTTATCCATTTACTTTTTTTTTTTTTTTTTTGGTTTTTGGGTCACACCCGGCAGTGCTCAGGGGTTACTCCTGGCTCCATGCTCAGAAATTGCTCCTGGCAGGCACGGGGGACCATATGGGACACCGGGATTCGAACCGATGACCTTTTGCATGAAAGGCAAACGCCTTACCTCCATGCTATCTCCCGGGCCCCTCCATTTACTTTTTGTTTGCATGATTTGTTTTGTTTGGGGGACACACTTTCTCTGCCTAGCTACTGCTCCTGCATCTATGATTGGGAATTATTCCTGGTGATGCTCAGGGAACAAATGTGAAGCTAAGGACCAAACCTGGGAAAGCCACATACAAGACAAATGCCCTATCTGTTCTACTAAAGTTTGAATCCCTATTTATTTTGTTTTGAAGCATCTATCTCATAATCATCTCTGCTACTAATCAGAGGCCTGACATATTCATCATATTAAAATTTTAAATATAAAAGAATTCATATTTTGTTAGTACTTAAGCAAAGAGCAATGAAAGAATTGAGCAAGTCAATATTTTTCTTTTTCAATTATTTTATTTTTTGACTTTTGGGACACACCTAAGATGCTCAGGTATTACTCCTGGCTATGCCCTCAGAAATCCCTAGTGGCTTGGGGGACCATATGGGATGCCAAGAGATAGAGTCACTGTTTGTCCTAGACTAGTGTGAGCAAGGCAAATGCATTACTGCTTGCACCACTGCTATGACCCCGTTTTCTTTTCTTTTTTTTTATACATTAATTTTCGATCAGGAATGAGTATGTTGGGAATCTGTCATGACCTTACCTTTCCTTTGACTCGTAAGTTTGAAGGAAAGAAATAACAGCAGTTTTTAGAACATGTAATTTATTTTTTTACAAATAATCTATGTACATCAGTTAATAAATAAACATTTTTTATTTTTGTATATTAATATCTCTCTTTAAGCACCATAGTTACAAACATGTTGGTTGTTGGGTTTCAGTCATAAAAAGTACACCCTTTTCACCAGTGCAAAAAGTTTGACAATAGAAACAGATCTTTCATCCTAACTTTGTTGAAAGTAGAACCTTTTTAAATCAAACCCCCCTCTCTTAACTACACATTCTCTCTTTTTTTTTTTTATCAAGAAATGCCCAACATTTCATTGTTCTTAATTTATTGTGAACTTAAATCTAAGAATTCTCCCTAGGTTGTATTTCTGACTTACTAGAAGAAATTGGAAAAGTCATTTTTTCTTCTGTGTACTTCAACCACACTATTTTTTAGGAGGAAGAATATTCATCCGTCTCCTACAGGTACTTGGCTTAATTTATAAGTATAAAACTTCTTATTCTGTATCATATTTCATATAAAAATATCAAACATTTATTTCATCTTCATGTTCTTCCTGTCAATTGCTTCCCCTGTTTTATTTCCCAGCAACATTTTTAGGATCAGAGTCATTGTGATTTGGAAGAAATAGCTTTTAGGACTGTATATCAATAAAGTACTTTCTTTTGTTTAGCTTTAGCAGTCAGCAAATGTGAATTGAATATATATATTGCAGGAAGTGGAAATAGAATATTTTAGAATTTGTAAATTTTATATTCAAAAAGGTCAAAAGTTTATATGTAAATTTTGCGTATTTTAAAATAATTGGATCCCAATGCTATTGTGTGACATCCCTGCAGATCTTATAAATTTCCCTGTTATACTTTTAAAAAGAGGAAGCTAATGTTGCCTGAGATCAATAATGTGATACAGATTGAGTATTTAATTATCAATAAAATTTGTAAAATTTTTAGGCCAGGTCATATTTACTATCAATAATAAACACTCAATATTGCACTTTTGTACAAAAGTACAATATCATGCATTTAGCAAACACCTGCACAGGAACCTCACTCCTTTTTCATTGCTATGTAAAAATATAAATATATCAATTTTCTCACTACACAAAAGTATTTATGCATATAACTTGTCCCAGAGGGTCATGCAATGTCATTTTTTGTCTCTATTTTAACATAGTAATTTAAGAAAAGGATGATAATGTAATGTTGAGTAAAATCAGAATCTAAGTCATAGTCTCATTTTTAGATTTCGCTTTGTTTGCTTTTGGGGGCTCACTGATTGGTACTCAGTATCTACTCCAGATTGTGCAAAGAAATCACTGCACCATATTCAAGTGACTATATGTGGTTTCTGGGATTGAACCTTTATTCCCTTCATGCAGGCTTGTGCTTTATTCTTTTCAGTATATTTTTAGCCCTGTAAGTCGTATTAATTTTCTCTTAGATTCACTTAAGTCTTTCCATGAAAAATCTATGACTCAATATTTAGGAAGTTATAGCAATAATTGAACATAGTTCATTATCTATATCTACATTATTTATTTTTTGTTACTTTGTTTTGGGGTCACACCCAGAGGTGCTCAGGGGTCACTCCTGACTCTTGGCTCAGAATTGCTTCTGGTATTCTATGGGAACCATATGGGATGCCAGAATTCGAACCACAGTGTGTCCTGAATTAGATCCTTTCAAAGCAAACACCCTATAGTTGTGCTATCTCTCAGGCTCCATATATCTACATTTTTTAGAATAATAGTTATTATAAACCAAGATAAAGGAAACATGATGATTGCAATCTTTCAATTAGTATTGATTGTTTTAAAACCTACTCTATTGTCAGATCAAAAAGTAATCAAAACCATCATTAACAATTGGCCTGAAATCATATCACTTTTACTTCTAATAGAAACTGTTCAAAGTGCACCAACTCGGGTCAGAGAGATAGTTAAAGGGCTGGTACTCCGGACTGCCAAAAGGAAGACCTGAATATCATACCTCACCACTACACTGCCTCTATAACCCTGGCAGCAATGGGGAGTCCTGTCAACTCTAAACACACACACACACACACACACACACACACACACACAAACACACACACACACACATACACACAAAGGAAATAGCACCACAATAAAGGATTAAGTTCAATATTTGACATATATACTGAAATGATTTTTGTATAGTATTTTCCCCCATCCCTAACCTAAGTAGTTTTGGTTAGTTTGTGCCATTACGAGAGAATTACTACAATCCTGAAGGTAGAAAACAGTGCTTGCTATTTTTTGGGAGGCAAGGAAATACAGGAATGTCCTCAGTTCTGCCACATATATAGTTGTTGGGTTTTTTTGTGTTTGTTTTGTTTTTAAGAGCATCTTTAAGACTGGGATTTTCAGATCTGAAAAACAGTTTAAATGTTGGGAGTAAATGCAGAACTCCAAGTGATTAAAATATGAAGAGAATTATTGAATTCTAAGTTATACTTAATTTTCTTTTGTTAGACCAACATGTAAAAATTCAATAAAACAAATAAAGCTGAAACCATACATAGAGAAAATTATCAAAACATATTCTTTAATGTAAAAAGAAACTTGCAAGAAGAGGACAACTTCTATTTCATGTTCATTAATGCAGTACCAAAGACTCTAGGCATTAAAAAACAAAACAAACAGACAAAAAACCCCAGCAACGATGACAACAAATTAGTCACAATAAAACACATAAATAAGCAAAGAACAGACTCTCAAAAATAAATAACCAAAATAAAATTCTGGTTGCCAGAGCGGTGGACAGCAATAGGTTGTTTACCTTGCACGGAGCCCATCTAGAACCAACTGTGTTTTGATTTCATATGATTCCCTAAGACAGGAGCGATTTCTGAGCACATAGCCAGGAGTGCTATGAGCATCACAGGTGTGACCCAAAAAACAAAAGACACACACACAGACACACACACACACACAACCTGTTTGCAATTGATGCACAGAAAACTCTAGACACTACACTAACAAGAATATCTAAGTGAAACTAGTAAACTCAGAGGACTGCACTAATGCAGTCCTCCACTGCCACAGATTAGACAGTCGAGATGCCCATTGCCAGGATCAGCAGATCCCAAATATAGTGGTTAAGGCCCACTTGGGGAAACCACATGTTGTAGTGAAGACAGAATACAGGGCAATGCACATATCCAGCATGTGATTCTCTCTTTGATTTATTTACATCTCTTTGTTCACTAGAGAGGAATGAAAATCCTCAAAACTAACTACTTTAGTGTAGGTATTTTTTGTTTTGGGGTCATAATCAGCAGTGCTCATGATTTTTTTCCTGGCTCTCTGCTAAGAAATCATCCCTGGTGGGCTCAGTGGTCTGTAATTAAAGCCATAGGTTGAACTCAGGTCGTCACTGTGCAAGGCAAACACCCTACCCATTGTGTTATTGCTCAGGCCATTAATTACAATTTTAAATAGAAGGACTATAAACTATACATTAAATTAAACACTTACATCAAAAGATTAGCAAAGCAGTGACAAAATGTAGAAAAATGGAATTATACTAATATTTAATGGGAGGATATAGGTATATACAGGAGCATTCTCATAAGTAAGTTATTTCTCCATAACTAATTACCATTGTTATACTTCTGAAATTATTTTTCTTTTAAACTCAAACAGGGTCATTAGATTCTTATTATCATCATCAATGACTAAATAAAAATTATTGTTTTTCAGATCCATATCTAACAATGCTTGGTTATTTTGTTTGTTTTTTTTTCCTGGTAGTGATCTGGGAACTCCATGGTGTTAAGGATCAGATTTGGGTGCTATCTGCAAGACAATATTTTTACTATAATTAAGCTCACTGAACATAAAAAAATAGCATGTAAATTCTTTAATTATCATAGCTAAAAATGAACTCTGCTTTAAGTTTATTTATTGCATCCTTTTTATTCTTCTTTTTGAGAGTGAATATCTATAATTCAAGAAGTTCCCCTGACAATTTAATCTTTCTCCCAACCCATCAATGTCCTTTGAAGATATGTCTACAATCTCAAGACCAACCATCTCTGTCTGCAGATCATTTTATTCACATTATCTCTTTGCCTTATTGCTATGTCAAAGATATCATGATTACTAACTTAAGTAAAATTCCCTTACTTCTTATTCAACTCCAAGCTAACTTTGGCTTAAGCATCTCCTTTAATAATTTAATTTATTTCATTAACTTTTTTTCTTTTTTTACAGTATGTGTGTGTGTGGTGTGTGTGTGTGTGTGTGTGTGTGTGTGTTCTGCTCAATGATCACTTCTTGGAAGGATTGGGTACTTGGAAACAAACACATGTTCAGCCAAAGGGCAAGAAAAAAACATTCTTAAGTATCAACACCTACTCAACTACTCTCCTTGTTATTTTATTAAAGTTATTTTTCCACATTTGAATTCTTGTTCTTGTCATGGCCTGTAATGACTCACTCAATCACCTTTCCAAAAGTTCACAATTATTCTTTTATTTTTAGTTATCTGTATATTACACTCATTTCTCTGTCTCATAAAATTTCTTAATTTATTCTTTGTGATGTTATTTTCTTCTCAATATGAACTAATATAGGTTGAAGTAC
This sequence comes from Crocidura indochinensis, assembly GCA_004027635.1. NCBI lineage: Eukaryota > Metazoa > Chordata > Mammalia > Eulipotyphla > Soricidae > Crocidura > Crocidura indochinensis. The sequence continues at coordinate 10,683 of PVKC010017211.1, forward strand.
TTCATTCCTGATGCTCTGAAGTTATCTTCATAGTCTAATTTACTTGAATTAGGGAGAAAAATCAATACCTTTATTCATTTTTGAGGGGGAAGATTTTAGGTCACACCTGGCAGCACTCAGGGGTAACTCCTGGCTCAGTGCTCAGAAATTGTCCCTGAAAATCCAGAGTGGTAGTGCAAGCAGTAGTGTGTTTTTTGCCTTGCACATGCTAAAATAGTATGGACTACAGTTCGGTCCCCCCCCCAGTGTCCCATAAGGTCTCCCAAGTCAGGAGTGATATCTGAGCGCATAGCCAGGAGTAACTCCCTGAGAGTCACTAGTGTGCCCCCCCAAAAAAAAAGAAAAAAAGAAAAAAGGCTTGGGTAATCATATGGGATGCCATGAATAGAATGATAGCTTATTTAGAATTTTTAACTTTATTTATATATAAAGACTATGTTAATTAACTCATGGTTATATCCAGATTGCTCCTTTGTAGCTAGATCAATATGACAGATGTGCACTAGCTCAAACACACAAGCATACATAAGTTAAAAATATATTTATATTGATGCATATTAGTGGATTCCTACATATATCTACATATATTTATATATACACACATATATATCTGTTGCTTGCCCATTTTATAAATTTGATCATATGTAATGTTTATGCAAGATGCTAGGGAACAGAATTATCCTGTACTCTACAATCTATTTAAATCGAATTAGGTAAAGTGAGTGATGTGCCTTGATCTAAACTTACACTGTCATGTTAGAGCCATAAGTAACAAGACTATAAGATACTACCAATTATACTTAGCATTTGAATTTTATATATAGTATTCATATATCAAGCCTATTTTTACTCAGTTTGTTTTAGGGATAAAGGTAGATTAGAAATCTCCCTATCAAGGCAGCGATAGGTGACAATGAGGCTCAAGTAAATATTGGGGGGATAATACCTCTTTATTTGAACAACTGAATTGGATTCTGTGGCTTGTGCTTGTGCTGTAGGCCTCTTTCCTTCATGGAATTCCCAACTGATTATGGAGTACAGTGAACTAACATAATTTTATGACTCAGTGGATTGAATAACACCCAGTTCATTAAAGAGAGTTGAGGGAACTCCCATTCACTGGCTTCCCATCATTAGGTACTCAAGGTCTATCAGAACACTAGGTACAGTCATTTTTCTTTTGGTGTTAAAAGACTAGATTATTTTTCGATCGGACTCTAGAATTCCCATGAAGCATTTATAACTGTCAGAAAGAGTTTGAGAAAAATTGGATCTGAGAAATTTTAAGGCACAATTGTTGGCATGGCTATAAGTACAGATGTTTTAATCAACCAGAATTTAAGCTGAATATTCCACTCAAAATGGTAAATGGATGGCATTATCAGTAAAAGTTTCAAAGGATTAATAATAAAAATGCAAACCCAATTGATGGAGATAGGTCCAAAAGTATTGGAAATTTTTGCATAGTTCACTGTTAAAATTCTTTGTAATCTTATCCCATCTTTTGGAAATCATCTATTTAGGTCAATTAAACATTTTCCATTAGTAATACCTATGATTTAACACTATTTTTCTAACCTTACTCATATAGAGTAGATATTTATGTTAAACATGTGTCAGTAATAAATTCCTGTTAATTTCAGTTTAAAGTACTTGACTCTAACTGCATAGTCAAACAGGAAAAACCACTGTCCAGAAGCAAAGATAAACAAATGGTATCATATTAAATTAAGAAGCTTTTGAACCTCAAACAAAATTATGTCAAGGATACAAAGACTGACAGAAATAATTTACAGATCAATCTTCTTATAAGAGGTTAATATCAAAGATATATAAGGTACTAGCAGAACATAAAACCACCCAAGCCCATCAAAAATGATAACCACTGATCACAGGTTTCTTCAAAAAATAATTCATATGGCCAAGGCAAGTTGAAAATTTGATTCATCACTGAGTATCAGGAAGACGAAAATCAAAGCAAGAATGTGATATCATCTCAAGTAACAGAAACTATCAAACATGAAAAAGAACAAAAATAACAGTGCTGATGTAAAAAATTATATAAACTGACACCTATTCCTTGCTGTTTGGAATGTCAGCTGGTTCAATGTCAAATCTTTTCCTCTGGAAAACAATATGGATTTTCCTGAAAAAAATTCTTTAAAGTGACCTCCATTGGACTCAGCAATTCTATTACTTGGAATATACCTTAAGGGCCCAAAAACAAAATAGAGAAAGACATTTGCAGCCCTATGGTCCTTGGAACACTTTCCCCAATAGAAAAATTTGAAAGCAACTCATGTGTCCAATAATAAATGATTGGGTAAAGAAACAATGGTACATATAAATAATGGAATTATCACCAAGCCATAAGAAAAAATGAAGTCAAGAAATTTACTTTTAAATATTGGAACCTAGAGAGTATCATGATGAGAAGTTAGAACACAGAAAGATCTTTTTCATATGAAGGGTATAAAGAAACGTACCGATGAATAATAAATGCTCACAGGCAATGTAAACAAAGAACATGAGAGCTGGTTCGCAATAGGAAACATGCCACTTAAGGGATTGGGAAATAGGGCAGTGAGTGGGGGTAATGGCTATGATAGAGGAAAGCGTCCAACTAAGAGGAGGACATGAGGCAGAAAAATGTTAAAACATCAAACAATAAATCATAACAACAGTACCATAAAGGACAATGCAAAAGCTTAAAATGAACAAACAAAAGAATAAATAAAAGGTTTCTTGTAGAAGCAGACTATTGTGGGTGGACCATTGGAGAGGAACCTGCACACTGTTTGACATGCTGTATTGACACATTGTAAAAGGGAAACACATTTCATGAGTAGCTTTATAATTTCAAAGTGACTAAATTCTTAAAAATTACTGAATTTCTTACTGAAATTTCCTTAGTGAAATGTTCCTGCTTAGTTATTTTTAATATATATATATAATAAAAAGGTAGTGAATATATATTTTCTGGGTTTTTTTTGTATTGCACTCATAGATAATTGGGTTACAAATAAATTTACTGAACCTGGAACTGAAATTGGTGATTTGAAGATATTTATAGTATATTTCTAGTCCCATTATACTGCACTAAGATTAAAAATTGTTTTTTATTATCTTATCTTCTCCTGTAAATTTTTCACTAAGAAGCTGTCACAGAATCATAATCATGTTCATCATAATGTCCAATATTTAATTTGACTGCCTGTGCAAGTTAGGTCTCAGATCTTGTCTTCAACAATAATAATAATGTAATGCCATTCAGCTCTAAGATATGTTGCTATGTAATTTGTAGATGCATTATATTTGCCTACTCACATTCAATTTACATCTTATGAAAAAATTATTAAGAAATTAAAATACGGGGCCAGTGAGGTGACGCTAGAGGCAAGGTGTTTGCCAAAAGAAACTATTACCCTGAGTTATTCCATTTAAACTGTGATCAACAACATATGTTTATCAAGTAAAATATCTAGCTAATATTCACACTAAATAAATCACAGCCCTAAAGTTTTTAAACATCATAAAAATAAGATAGTTATATATGGACCTGTTCTATTTTCATCTTCTATGTCCTGATCACTGATAGTTTTGTTTTGAAAGTATTCTTGAATGTCCTGTAGCTAAAACTTAATTTGATAAATTATCATTGTATCTACTTCAAATATAACAGTACAATTTAGGCAACATTTAGTTAGGTTAAAATATATGTTGCTGTTCTGCATTTCCAACATTCTATTTTTTAACACGAAAAATAGTGATTTGCAAAAAATGACAAGTTGCAAAATGGGCTTTACTAGAATTTATGACATGCAAAAATGTGCTTTTGGTAGTAATCAATGGCAAGAATCTCTGTTTAAATTATTTCATTTATTTGCCTCTGTAGACATTTTAGAGATGAAGATAGAAAGAAGTAGCTGCCTTCCAAGTTTTTACATCTTCAAATGCATTTTATTACAAATAAATTATTAAGTATTTAAAATATTATGCATTTCTATATATTATGTATATCTATATACATCATTATATTTTCATGATGAATGTTCTTTGATTAAGTTTAGAATCTCAGTGATCACTCCAAAAACAGACATTTTACATATATTTAGCAACTGATTTTGTTTGCTTGTTTGTTTTTGTTTTGGGGGCATACCCAACAGCATTCAGGGATTACTCTTGGCTCTGTACTCAAAAATCATTCCTGACAGGCTGAGGGGACAACATGGGATGCCAGGGATCAAACCCTAGTCAGCCATGTACAAGGCAAAGGCTAAATAGTCAAATGTGAGGTAAAAATAGTCAAAGAACACTGTTTTACTTGAATATGAGAGATCAAACTGTAATTTATATAGAAGGGAAAATTATAAACAGAGAAAAATGAAAAAGTAGATACCATAATTACCTACTCTATTTATCATATTTTCTAATATGTCAATACCTAGATGTATCTTCAGTAAAGAGCTTAATTTTTGTTTGAATTTTTAATTTTTAATAATATAATTTAGAAGTCATAACAATGACTTCTATGTATATATACACATATATATGTGTGTATACACAAATATAATGTAGCTGCATTATATTTGCCTACTCACTTTCTTTTTTTGTTGTTGTTGTTGTTTTTGTTTTTGGGTCACACCCGGCAGTGCTCAGGGGTTACTCCTGGCTCCATGCTCAGAAATTGCTCCTGGCAGGCACGGGGTACAATATGGGGCACCAGGATTCGAATCAATGACCTTTTGCATGAAAGGCAAACGTCTTACCTCCATGCTATCTCCCGGGCCCTTGCCTACTCACTTTCAATTTACATCTTATGATAAGATTATTAGGAAATTGAAATACTGGGTCGGTGAGGTGGCCTGGTCGAATCAGGGGACCATAAGGGATGCTGGAATTCGAACCATTGACCTTCTACATGCAAGACAAATGCCTTACATCCATGCTAATGAAATATATTTTAATATAGATTTTTTAAAATAATGAGACAAATATAGTAGCATAAAGTTCTGATAGTAAAGGAGAAAAGATCATACCTTTTAGAGTTAAAGTATCTGGACAAAGGAAGAACTCAATAATTAAATAGTCCAACAATTAAGTGAGGTGCTGAACTGGAGTCTTTGATCTGGTAATGAATGCACTGACTTACTCTAATGGACAATGTTCCTGCTAGTTGTGCTAAGGCAGCTATACAACTGAACTCAATACCCACTTGATGGCCCTGCACCACCCAATTTAGGGAACTGAGGTCTGATGAAGCTCTGCTGTTTTAAAATTTTTTGAAAATATTTTTGAAACATAGCTTTAAAATGTTTGAAAAATTCAGTACCAATTTAATACTACTTTGGATTATTCATCTTTATGTAACAGAAATAAATTTTGGATAAAATAGTGATAGAAGATAGAGGGGCAGGACTGATAGCATAGCAATAAGGCATTTGCCTTATACTCGGCTGACCCAACAGACTGCTATTCGAACCCCCAGCATTCTATATTGTCACCTGAGTCAGGATCAATTTCTGAGAACGTAGCCAGTAGTATGAGTGTCATCGGTTTGGCCCCCAAACCAAAAACTAAAAACCAAAAAAACAAAACAAAACAAAAAACAAAAGCAAAAGCAAAACGAAGATAGCAGAAAGCGTTTAGATTTTGTTTGTGAAGAGATGGAGGGGAAAGGGAGAAAGGATAAAAGAGACAAAAATAAAGAGGAAATGAAATAGAGAGAAGGCAAAAGCTACTATCAAAGGCAAGAAAATATATACATTATGTAAATATGACTGAAGCCCAACTACAATCATGTATGTAATCATGGTGCTTAAATAAAGATAAAAAACAAATCCATCATGACTCCATGAAAGACTAAACAAGACTCCATAAAAGACCATCAGTTCTTCCATGAAATTGATTAGTAATGGAGATTAGAAATGGTCCTTGCCTTAGTGACTAGTGATGCAACATAAAAGCCAGACAATGTCCTTACCTTCAGGTAAAGAAATTAGGTTAAAGCCTTGTAGAACCAATTTTGATAAAGCACAGCATGCATTCCCATATTGTCACAGGACTGGTCACCCAGGAATGTGCATTTTTTCTTTAATTTTATGGAGTTTTGGAGCCCGGGAGATAGCATGGAGGTAAAGCATTTGCCTTTCATGCAAAAGGTCATCGTTTTGAATCCTGGTGCCCCATATGGTCCCCCGTGCCTGCCAGGAGCAATTTCTGAGCATGGAGCTAGGAGTAATCCCTGAGTAATTTTATGGAGTTCTGTTGTTCTCAGTATTGAGAACCTAGCATCATCATCTTTGGATAATGTAATTTATGTTAATTTTGAGTACTTTTAGGAGAAAAAAGTAGATAGCCAATTTCTGAGTGCAGAGTCAAGGTTAACCCCTGAACGCTGCCAGGTGTGACCAAAAAAAAAAATCAAAAAATAAACAAACAAAAAGTTATATATGTAGACACAATTTCCTTTCTGTTTCTAGACTTTATTTCTGAAAGTCATTAACATCTAAGTTTTGTGTGTAATACCTTTAATTAATGCCTCTCCTCTTTCTGGATAAGCCCACAATTTCTATTTCTTTTTTTTGCGGGGGGTGCAAGACACAACCAGAAGTTTTCTGGGCTCTCTCCTGGTTCTATAGTCAGGGGTCACCACTGGTAGAGCTTAATGGTTCATATGTGGCGTGGGGATCTTTCTGATTCAGTCACATGCAAGGAAGGATATGCTCTATCAGTAACTATGGATGCAGTTCCAGAAATCCACATTCTCTCTGAAACATTAAATATATTTATCCTTCCTCATAGTACCTTAGTTATTGCCTTGGCTATCTACTTTTTTCTCCTAAAAGTACTCAAAATTAACATAAATTACATTATCCAAAGATGATGATGCTAGGTTCTCAATATTGAGAACAAAGATAAAATAATTATAGATCTTTTAACATAGAAGTTATATATGTAGGGCCAGAGAGATAGTGAGAAGGTAGGGCATTTGCCTTGCATGCAGAAGGACAATGGTTAGAATCCTGGCATCACATATGGTCCCCTGTGCCTGCCAGGGGCAATTTATGAGTGCAGAGCCAAGGTTAACCCCTGAACGCTGCCGGGTGTGACCAAAAAAAATCAAAAAATGAACAAACAAAAAGTTATATATGTAGACACAATTTCCTTTCTGTTTCTAGACTTTATTTTTTTTAATTTATTTTGGTCTTTCAGTCACATGCAATGATGATCAGGGGTTAGTTACTCCTGGCTATATGCCCAGAAATTGCTCCTGGCTTGGCGGACCATAATATATGGGCAGACCGATTAGATTCCCATGGCATCCCATTTGATCCCCCAAGCCAGAAGTGATTTCTGAGCATATAGCCAAGAGTAACTCCTGAGCATTATCGGGTGTGATTATATATATTATATATATTTATATTTAATATAAATATATTATATATTATATATACTATATATATAAAAGAAAAAAAAAAGAAAAGAAATCACACTGTGTAGAATTGTTAGGCCTGGACTCCAACCTGCTAACAAACAGCACATTGCTTCCTATTACCCACAAGAAATTATTCTCCTCCATTTTCCACAAGTCACACAACCCAGAAGTCCAGTACACTCAACTAGTTGATCATGTCATAAGATTGAGTGTCTACAAAGCTCTTTTTGTTTCATTATTTTGTTTTTATTTTTTAGGTGTTACTCTCTGAAATCCTCAAGACATTTTCCTGAATCTATGCATGGAGATCACTTTTGGTCGTGGTCAGGGCTCCATTTGTCTTGCCAGAGGTCAAATTCCATTAGCTGCATGCAAGGCAGTTGCTTTACCTTCATGCACTTAACAAACTCTCTTGCCTCGAGCTTCTCAAGAGAAAAGAAGATTAAGACTTTTCCTTAAGAGAAACCACACAGCAACATTTCTTCTCTTTTGCATACACATTCCATAAATGTGTTAATACACAAACAGAATAATTTCTGTAAGCTCTTATTGAACCTGAGAGATGATGGGGAACATAAAAGACTCACTTGTTTACAAAAATAATGGTCTGTTGAGTAAAGGTTAACAGATTCCCCTTATGGGGAATGTGGACTATTTCATAATTAATGCAGTTCTGCCAAAGTCAGATGGTCTATTATTCTTCATTCATTTTGCTTTTTCCCAATGGTATATTTCTTTCTTTATATTTTTTTTGTTACCATCTATGGTAACCTCCAATGGTCACTTTGTACATATAACTCTTTAGGAGACAAATACTTCAAGTCTTCTTTCTCCCACTAAACTGTTCAGGTATGAGAAAACATCCCACAGCTAGCAATTTTCATCCATCTCTCTTTTTTTTTTCAGGGAATGGATCAGAGTTTGCTTTATTATTTTGCATCATGTACAGTTTTGCCTGGCAAATCTGGCTGTTGCTTAAATACAGGTTCAGGACTTTAGGTGACTTCTTTTCCCCTGGAGTTAGTCCCGGGCAGGAACTTATTTTTGATATTTTTACTATTGTCTAATTTTTTTATTTTATTTTATTTTTTTATTTTTTTATTATCTTTATTTAAACACCGTGGTTACAAATATAATTGTACTTGTATGATTACAGTCATGCAAAGAACACCCCCCCTTCACCAGTGCAGTATTCCCACCACCAATTACCCAGAACTGCCTACCCCCCATACCACCCATACCTGTACACATGACAGGCTTTCTTTTTCCCTCATTCGTTCACATTGCTATGATAATTTTATTTCTCTGGCTGCACTTATCACTCTATGTGGTGAGCTTGCTGTCATGGGTTGAACTTACGTGAAAAGTTGGGGGGAAATAAGGGTTGGGATTAAGACGATAAAATCTTAGGCATGAGCTTTGTGGGGACAGTATTAGGTCACAATACAAAGAAGAAAAAATATCAGTGACTGTCCCAAAATGAGGTAGTGCTAAAAGGGCCCACTCTCCTCCCCAAGCCCATTCCAATGGTGTAGGTAAAGATAGGGGGGAAGCCTGTTAACCCCAATAGAATCTACCTAGACTGGCGCCCAAGGAAGGCTTGATGTCCAGGGGAAAACAAATGGGCATGGGTTGAAGGCAGATGTCTACCCACCCTCCTCCACATGTGCCTCCGCCCTGAGTGTGGAGGGATGGGGGAAACTGAGGACCATTGAGTCCACCTGAACCCTCTTCTGGCCATCTGAGATGGCACCCAGGGTAGGCCTGGAGTCAGGGGAACAAGGCCAGGGCAACTGGGGGCTTGCCAAGCCTCCCAGCACTCCCCAGGCTGGGGAGAAGGGTTCCAGTATGGGACCTCCCCAAACCCCATACCTGGCAGGAGGTGGACTCCAGAATCCAAGAGGAATCCAGAGGCCAGATGTCTGCCTGCCCTCCACCCCATGTACCTCCCCCCTGAAGTGCGGAGGGAGGGGGGAAGCTGAGAACCAATAAGAGTCCACCTGAATCCACTTCTGGCCGTCTAGGCTGGCACCCAGGAATGGCCTGGAGTCCGGGGAGCAAGACCAGGTCGGCTGGGGGCCTGCCAAGCCTACCAACACACCTCAGGCTGAGGAGAAGGGCTCCTGTATGGGGCCTCCCCAAACCCCACACCTGGCAAGAGCTGGTCTCCAGGATCCAAGAGGAAACCAGAGGCCAGATGTCTGCCTGCCCTCCACCCCATGTACCTCCCCCTGAAGTGCGGAGGGAGGGGGAACCTGAGGGCCAATAAGAGTCCACCTGAACCCACTTC
>PVKC010017212.1:0-20333 GCA_004027635.1 Crocidura indochinensis
GAAGGAAGGAAGGAAGGAAGGAAGGAAGGAAGGAAGGAAGGAAGGAAGGAAGGAAGGAATTCAACAAAACTGCGACCCTCAAGTAATAAATTAAAGGGAAATTATAAGAATGAAAATGCACTTCACTTTAGCAGCTGGATGGAGCTTGAGTGTGGTCGCACGAATGTTGGCTGAGTTGATGTATTTTTTTTCTGTAGAAAATGAAGGGCGTGCATAAGGAACTTGTGCAGGATCTAGAGAGATCTCAAATTTCATAGAAGTTGAAATGGGTCATGGGATTAGGGAAGGTAATGCATTCCTATTTGCAAAAAATACACAGGAATGGGAGAGATTAGAAGAGAAGCATCTGCACCTTTGGTGTTGAAACGATGCACACCTGGAACTCAGCTGCTAATAACAATTACAATGTTTTTAATGTTTTTAATGTAAAATAAAAAAATTTAGTGACTTAAAAAAATGGGGCCGGAAAGGTGGCACTAGAGATAAGGTGTCTGTCTTGCAAGCGCTAGTGGACCGCAGTTTGATCCCCTGTTGTCCCATATGATCCCTCCAAGCCAGGGGCGATTTCTGAGTGCATAGCCAGGAGAAACCTCTGAGCGTCAAATGGGTGTGGCCCAAAAACTAAAAAAAAAAAATGCATTTCACTTCACAGGATCCCAATTGTTTAAATACCATTTTCCACCTGATTGAAGTGGTTTAGTTCACTGAAAAACATGTATTTATAATAAATAATTATAATATAAAATAGTATAGAATATAAAAACTATATTTTATGACTAAAACATCATTTTAGAGATAATGTAGCAGGTAGGATAATTGTCTTGCATACAAACAACTAACTTTGGTTTAATCCTTGGCACCCTATTTGGTCCCCAAACACTTCCAGAGGTGATCCTTGAGATCTGTCAGGAGTAAGACCAGAGCATTATCAGGTGTGACAAAAACTAAAATAAAAATATAAATTCTTACAAATTCATTCAGTAATTAATAAATATTATAAACTGTAAATAGCAACATCCATATCCACATGTAAAAATAAACAAATCTAGAGAGTGTCCTTGTCCCAATTGCAAAAGGTTATCGGTTCATGCAAAAGGTTATCGGTTCGAATCCTGGAGCCCCATATGGTCCCCCGTGCCTGCCAGGAGCAATTTCTGAGCATGGAGTCAGGAGTAACCCCTGAGCACTGCCGGGTGTGACCCAAAACCCCCCCCCAAAAAAAACACAATAGGTCAGTGATAAATGTGAGGTGCAAAACAAAAAAAGAAACTGAAAAATTTATGAAGGAGGAAATCTCATGAACACTGTATCTGATGATGAGCTTCCAGAAGTAACACCAAAACCATGAAACACATAAAGAGCCAGGATGGGGGGAGCTTAGAAGGAGATGACCAGTAGTACCGAAATGAATGATGGAAATTTCATTGTAATTAAAGACTTCTCTGTGAAAAAATTAAAACAGCAAGATATCTAAAACAGCAGTGCACAAGAAAATTGATACATACCAAATGAACATATGAAAATATTATCTTATGAAACTGTAAGAAAAAGCAGTTTACAACAACAAAGACACACAGGACACGTCTGTTAGCATAGCTAAATTCTAAATAGAATGTCCAAAATACTGACATTATCAAAGCTGGTAGACATGTGAGAAACATTTTTCCAGTCAATGTTAAATGGAACAGTCACATTGGAAAAGAAAAAGTTTCTTACCAGATAAGTCAGAATTGCACTTTTAAGATTCAAGCAGGTGAGCACTTAGACCACACAACACCATGTACACATGTGATTATAGCAGCTTTATTCATAATTTCCAAAATTCAGAAGCAACAAAGTTGCTTGTTTCTTCAATAGCTGAATAGATAAACAAGTGAATAGATAGACAATAAAATATTATCAAGGTCTATAACAAAACAGAAAAAATATAAATGCATATTGCTAGATGAAAGAAACCAGTTTTGAAGGGAAAAAACGTATTTTATGTTTGCAGATATATGACATTCTGGAAAGGGCAAAACTTGGATGCAATTTTTAAAAAATCAATGCTTGCCGCTGGTTATGAAGAGAAATAAATAGGAGTGAAAAGGGGGCTTTGGAACAATGAAACTACTCTGCATGATACCAAAACAATGGATAACAATACACTTTTGGCAAACACCATAAAATATAATACAAAGAGCAAACTTAGATGGGGTAAGTAGCTCAGTGGTAGAGCACCCAGATTTGACCTCTGACATAACGTGTGTTCAGGCAAGACACACACTCACATACGTTCATACTTGCACACACAAATCCAAAAAAGTCCTATAGACTTTAGTGAGTAGTAATGTGTCATTATTGGTCCAACAATTCTAATAATTATCCTACAGTGTGAGACATGAACAAAAGAGGATATACTGCTGTGGTGCTTTGTGGGGGTTTTGTTTGACTTTTTTCGTATTGTTGTTATGTTTTTCTTCCTTTTTCCTTTTTCCCTTTCTTCTCTAGAAACCTCTAGAAGGACTCCTCCCATTTTTGCTTGTTTGATTTTTGCCCCCCCCCCTTTTTTTCTTTTCTTCAAACAGAACCATCTTGTTCCACCTCACAAATTGAGGAGGTAATAATGGAGGGTACCAAGACCAGTCGTATGAACATTAAGTAGAAATAAAAAATGATCAGACTTAAACACCAAATACAAAGCCAACAACAACAGAATCAAAACCCAATCTACAAGCTAGACACAGAGGGGACCACTTATACTAGCAGCCTGGGGGCAAAGGAGAGGGATATGGAATACATGCTAAGAACAGGGGTGGAGGGAGGACAACATTGGTTGTGGGAACCCGATTGATTTCAGAAATGAAATCAAATAAATCATTTTGAAAAATGTGTGCTTACTGAAGGAATTGTTATTTGTTTATATATTATTGACTTATACAAGTATATACATATTTTCCAGTCATGCAATATAATTACCAGTTACATGTGATATGCCAGGCATTCTGTTACATGTTTTAAAAGTATAATATAAAATTAGAATATTTACTCAAAAACCTCAAAGGAGAAGCTGTTTCAAGATATTTAAATAACTTGGCAATAACAAGGAGCTAGTAGGTAATGGTATTATAGACATAAATTATGTCCTGACTAAATTTATCCAGAGAAACTGTACCCTCCACTTTCTTTGCTATTTTCTTAATATAATGGAATATAACTATCATCAATATGCTTTTTTTTTAGTTATTGATTTTTGGGCCACACCAGTGATGCTCAGGGGTTTCTCCTGGCTGTGCTCTCAGATTGGGGGACCATATGGGATGCTGGGGGATTGAACCAGGTCTGTCCTGGGTCAGCAGCATGCGAGGCAAATGCCCTACCGCTTCGATATCACTGAGATTCTCTATGCCACTATGTATCTAAAATATTACTGTGAAAGATTTGTGATCCACTTTGGTGAAAATAAAATTATTTTAAATAAAAAGAGGATGTTAGGGGTGGGAGTGGGGAAAATGATGACCTCTGTACTTTGTCAATTTTCCTATAAGCTTAAAACTGTTCAAACAATAAAGTATTTTTAAGTTAAATGAACTAATTTTTATTTTTGTGGAGCTAAAATATCTAAAAGCATATCATGCTATTTGTTAAGTGGAAAGCAAGATACACTGCAGTTAAATATGGAATTTAAGGGGCCCGGGAGATAGCATGGAGGTAAGGCGTTTGCCTTTCATGCAAAAGGTCATCAGTTCGAATCCCGGTGCCCTATATGGTCCCCCGTGCCTGCCAGGTGCAATTTCTGAGCATGGAGCCAGGAGTAACCCCTGAGCACCGCCAGGTGTGACCCAAAAACCACAAAAAAATGGAATTTAAGATTTCTGATCAATATTGGCTTCCTTTTCAAGAAGTAAAATGTAACAATATTGATATATACTTATAATACTCATAAATACTGATATAATAATTATAACGATGGTGGAAAATAAGTCATTGTGTCTCACCAGTGACAGTTCCTGTGCTAAAGATTTGATGTATTATCCAATTTAATATAATCTTAAGAGGAACGAATTGTTTTTCAAATACAGAAAGAGAACTAGTCCTAATTCACACAGTAAATATAGACAGGCAGGTTGATCCACGAGGCACTTTTACCCACTATGCCTCATTGCATTTTATTGTAAAGTGAAGACTCAATAAAATTGCATGAGCATTTCTTACGGATTACAAAATTATCACATTTATTGAAAAAGTAAATTTAATGTCAACAGCAGCTTTTCTCAGATAGGAAACTTACACCTCCATATGGGCCCTTAGGTTATTCCAAGGGACCACAGGTGAAAATGACATAAATGGGGAAGTGTATGAGACTGGGGAAAGGGACAACTTGTAGGACAATAAAGCTACAAAAATAAAAGATGAGTAGATGACCATGGTTGGAAAAAAGATGGAAAACACAGGCCCAAAGTCTGTATTTTAACATACTTAACTTATAGCTGATTGAAAAACACTGACCCAAAATATGTATTTTAACATACTTAACTTACAGCTGAGGTTCACATATGCTTGGCTATTTTTGCATTAAATAAAAACATAACCTTTCATTTCCAAATATAGATTTCCTTACAAAAAGATAACAATGTGGGGGGCCGGGCAGTGGCGCTGGAGGTAAGGTGCCTGCCTTGCCTGCGCTAACCTAGGACGGACCGCGGTTCGGTCCCTTGGTTCCCCATGTGGTCCCCCGTGCCTGCCAGGAGCGACTTCTGAGCGAATAGCCAGGAGTAACCCCTGAGCATCACCGGGTGTGGCCAAAAAAAAAATAACAATGTTTTCATAACTCAGAAAGTTTCTAGTATTCTCTCTCAGAGAACAAAAGAGCAGTTATTTGTTTCCCTTGTAGCATAGAGGGGCAAAGAATTCAAGCTCTGGGCCAAGAGTAGGGGAGTGTGACCCAAACTCTTCTGCTCCTGTACCAAGTTTTCTGTCTCTTATCACCCTGCATTAAAAAAGCCTGATAAAAGAACAATTTCGGACAGAGCAGTAGTACAGTGGTACAGAAGTCAGATTTGATCCTAGGCACCTGGTAGGGTCCCTTGAGCTCTGCCAGGAGTTATCCCTAAGCACAGATCCAGAAATAACTGGGCATCACTGGCTCTGGCCCAAAAACAAAAGAGAAAAAAAATGAAATCTTGATGACCTTAAGGATTATTCGGTGACAAAAAAAAAAAAAAAGCCAGAAGGTAAGAATATTATAAAATGGTGTGGAGTTCTGTTTAAAGTCTGCAGGACAAAGTCTCTTTTTATGAACAAGTTCTGAAGTCACAGAAGAATTCCCTTAGTCAAACTGTGTTAATATTAGGAAAACAAATTCCAGTCTATACATTTGGTAATTCTGGGTAACCAGAGCCTACTGCAAATAGAAAAAGTCTGGCTTGATGCTATGTTCACAAAGGTATCTCCCTCCCATTACAATAACCTCTCTTGCCTACTCCATTTCCTGGAACTTTCTGGGCATCCCTGCCAGAAAGTTCCTTGAAGTTACCTCCATGCTACAAAATATGCGCGTTTTCTTTTGGAAATGCACTCTCGCTACAGCAACTCTAGGATTTAGAAGGAAAACAAACCAATTAATTAGAGCTCGGTGTACATGTATAAAAGGACACTTTTCTGATTG
The DNA here is from genome assembly GCA_004027635.1 of Crocidura indochinensis. NCBI lineage: Eukaryota > Metazoa > Chordata > Mammalia > Eulipotyphla > Soricidae > Crocidura > Crocidura indochinensis. The sequence goes on from PVKC010017212.1 coordinate 5,648, forward strand.
GCATTTGCATCTTTGAAATATAAACACACCTCAACCTTTTTCCAAAGTGGAAAATGAATATGAAAAAGGAAATACTGCAGGATTTTCAAAATTGCTTACTTTTAGGAAAGGAAATAATATGATATGAGGGCAACTTGTCTTTATTACTGGCCATTCCTTAGCCTAACAAATCAGAGAAACACAGGTACACACCAGACAAGTCATCGTCTATTTATGAATGATTGGTAATTCTAGTCTAAGTCACCATGTCAGATGCCATGGTGTATAAGTTCTGAACGTGAACAAATTAAATTCTCAGTCTAAGTTGTCAAGTACACATTTTGTAGTAATCATCACATTCATGTTGCATAAACAAAGCATCCAATAATTAAAGTAAGATATGCTTAGAGAAAGTATTCAAGACATAGCTCGATTTGATTTTTTTCCATGAGTAAATGAACCATGCTCACAGTAGAAGTTATTTTGCTGACTCTACTCTTAATGAGAAAGTTTATTCATTTGAAATAGTTTGGGCCTAAGATAAAATACAATATAAAGTGCTTCCATTATTTCATGGTTTCTCTAAAGTCTGAACAAGTCATTATTTGGTATTTCTCTAGGCATACTGCCTTGACATACTGAAATCTATGTTTGGATAGTTTCAAACAATCAGATACTTTGTTGCAATTTCAATTTTAGACAGAATTTAATATTTGACTTTAAATTTTAATTCTTTGTTTTGCTAAATTTGTCTGTATTCTGAAAATTCCAAGAGAGTGATTTTTTTGTTTTTTGGGGGCCACACCTGGTGACGTTCACGACTTCCTCCTGGCTAGGTGCTCAGAAATAGCTCCTGACTTGGGGAACCATATGGGACACCTGGGATCAAACCAGGTCCGTTCTGGGTCAGCAACATGCAAGGCAAACAAACGCTCTCTGTGCTACCGCTTCAGCCCCAAGAGAATGAATTTAATGGAAAAATCATATAAATAAGTTACTTTTGTTTTAACTTGAGATAGCTCATACTTCACAAATAAAAATTAATATGTAAAGCCAGAGAAATACACAGCAATAGGGAGTTTGCCTTACAAGCAGCCGATCCAGGATGGACGGTGGTTTGAATCCCGGCATCCCATATGGTCCCCAGTGCCTGCCAGGAGCGATTTCTGAGTGCAGAGTCAGGAGTAACCCCTGAGTGCTGCCGGGTATGACCCAAAAACAACAACAACAACAACAGCAACAACAAAAATGTATCAGAAACACTGCTCTCATGAACATTAGTAATGGAAATCAACTAATGTAAAATAGTACCCAGATAAATACAGTACAAAATTGTTAAACGATTAACAAGTAAAAAATGCTAAAATTAAAACAAGAATGATCACTGGCTTGGTCCTTTAATATTCTATGACCATACTAATATTCATGATGCCACTTTGATAAAGTTGACCTGTTCACCGAGTTAACACACACACTGCTTTCTTAATAGAGCTAAACAGTAAAATGACTCAAGACTTAAAAACACTAAATATATTTTATGTCCTTTTAATTCTTAAATCAATTTAATGCTATATATATGAATAAGTTAATTTTATGCTATCTTTCCGACCCCAAGTTAAATTTTAATTTAAAAGAAAAGAAAAAACTAAAACTGATTTTAAACAAAAATAAGTAAACCTAAATACTCATCGAGTAGAGCAGATAGTCATACAAAAGAGTGTATTAACTTTTGTCATAGCATTTTCAATAAACATAATCTATAATCAGAATATAGAACTATACAGAAATAAACGAGCTTGTTATTGAACTATATGGAAATTCTAAAATTTTACTATAGTCACAGAGGTAAAAATATTAATACACCAATGCTGCTGAGAGCAAGAATTTACTCCACAGAGCAGTGGAGTGGAAGAGTGAATTCTGGGATAGAACTGGAACATCAGTAGATCCAAGATGGAGCTCATTAGCAGAATATAGCTTCTTTATTGGAGTGCGGGGTTCACACCTGGTTGTGCTCAGGGGTTACTCCTGGCTCTGTGCTCAGAAATCGCTCCTGGCAGGCACAGGGGACCATAAGGAATGCCGGGATTCGAACCACTGTCCTTCCTGGGTCGACTACTTGCAAAGCAAACACTCTACTGCTGAGCTATCTTTCCAGCTCCAGAATACAGTTTCTTAAACTTTTTTCACTCACAACCCTTTTCTGCTGTGACCCCAAGTATATGAAATAGACATAAAATAAAACATTTACTGAAAATCATGAACTTATTTTGAAAAACATTGCTAAGATTTTTCACCATCCATTCATTCAGTTAGGCAATTCATAGTTGAAGAAGCTAGAGAGAAAAGCACTATTTGCCTTGCCTATGTTTGGTCACTGGTATCTCTCTCTCTATCTATCTCTCTCTTTCTCTCTCTCCCCCCCCACACATACACATGCATAGACATAACAAAAAATAAAAGAAAAATCAATAAGAATTCATGATGTGACATGTTTATTTATTAGTCCTATCCCCTATCCAATTTTAGAAGCAAAGATAACCCTATATTGAAGTGAGTGGTATCCCATGGTAACAAGTACTAAGTTCTTGTACAAAGTTCTAAGTTTAAAGTGTCTAAATACCATTCTCTACTAAAAGAAGCCAGAGAATTTTGTAGAAATTATTAATTCCTGGTCTAAAGAACAGAAAGTACAAAACAGACCTTAAATCTCGATCTCAATCTCTCTCTTTCTCTCTCTCTCTCTAATGCAGGTGGAGGGAAAGTGCTTAAAAACTAATTGAAAATGCCAAATTTGGGCCAATCAGAGCAGCAAGACATATAAAAATAAGAATGAATTATTACATAATGGAAAAATGTTAAGTCTTGATTGGACACAACATTTTATCAAAGAATTGTGGGAGGTTGTTTTGTGTTATTTTCGCAAAAGTAATCCAACTAATATGTACAGAAGAAACGGGCAAGTAAAACTTTGTTGATTTTATAATCACCATAGTAAAAACCAATTCTGGAGAAATGCATCTGTGAACACAAACATCATTAGGTAAAGGTCTACTAGAAAACCAATATTCACAAGATTTCAGAGTCTTTCCCTGAAGGTTATTTATTGATTGCACAAAAGAAATGAAACCTTCACAATTGAAAATAAAGAAAATACACCTTTGTCAAGTGACCAAGTATAAGAGAATCAACCTGAGGATAAACTGACATCACAAGTCACTTGATATCATACACTTGGATGAAGACAGAACAACCTAATTGGATTATGAGGGAATATGAGACCAATCCAAATGAAAAGAAATTCTGCAGGCTCCCTGTCCTTTGGGGGAAGTAGAAAAAAAAATGGGAGTGGGATTATACCCCACAGTGCTCAGCCAACTTTTTCTTGTTCCGTGTTTAGGAGTGCCTCCTGCCAGTGCCAAAAATTAGAACTAGTGTCACTGTTGACTCAGTGTTAAGCAAAGCCAAGTGTCTCACCTGCTGTAGTACTTCTTTGGTCCCATAATAACTGCCTAGTATTTTCCCAAAATGCAGGGGGATACCATCTTTCTTGGGCACTGCCACCATCAAGCGCCTCTGTACTCCCCAAACATTTAGTCACTAATGGACCAAAGCCATTGTAATGCTTCAAAACCCTGAGCCTTAAATGCTGCATGATTGCCTATATACTATTTGTCTTGAAGGCAAGAAAATAAAAATGCAAAGTAAGAGAAAGTGTCAATAGCCTCTCTCCTATCTCTCAGAAGATAATTTCAAAACACCTGAATCAATGCACTTGTGTTTTCTAATAAAGGAAAGTATATTTGCAAGCGAGCACATATCTTAGTGACCTAGACTTTCTGTCCTTGTGATGATAACTAAGCCAGGGGATGTAAATGCTGCTTTGTCTGTCTGCACCCCCGCCCCCAGCACATTGGTCCCCAGTCAGAGGAATGCATTAAACAATTGGAGGTGGGACCCTATTCTGCCTTTCCACTTCACTAAACCATATATCATTTTTGTATGTTAGCCACCAAGCCATAAATCATGTAAGACAGAATGAGAGCTAATTAAAGGGTCAACTGAGCATATAATTCTGAATTCCTAGGCACCCAAAAACTGAGATTGACAATAAATGTGATAAAGCTCAAAATCATTTGCTAACTAATAAAGCAGGGATTTCCAAGCTGCCATCTGGCTAAGAGCCACATTTTCATACTTAAAAGGCATCTACACTGACAACAATGCTTGTATGATCAACGTGTGGCCATATATTCCAGAGTACTTCATTAAATATCCTTATATTGAGGCCAGAGAGAGAGAGAGAGAGAGAGAGAGAGAGAGAGAGAGAGAGAGAACACAGCAGTACGGCATTTGCCTTGAATGCAGTTGACCCGGGATGGATATTGGTTCAAATCTTGGCATCCCATATGGTCCCCAGAGCCTGCTAGGAGTGATTTCTGAACACAGAGCAAGGAGTAGCTCCTGAGTGCTGCTGGTATGACCCAAAAACCAAAGAAAATAAATAAATATCTTTATATTCTAATCTTTGGAGTAAGGATTACAAAGTCCAATGTATACTGACTCAGTGTTAAGCAAAGCCAAGTGTCTCACCTGTCCCATAATAATTGCCTAGTATTTTTCCAAAATGCAGGGGGATACCATCTTTCTTGGGCACTGCCACCATCAAGCGCCTCTGTACTCCCCAAACAGTTAGTCACTAATGGACCAAAGTCATTGTAATGCTTCAAAACCCTGAGCCTTAAATGCTGCATGGTTGCCTATATACTATTTGTCTTGAAGGCATACATATATTTCATTTATGTATATTTATTATGTCTACATAATTATATATAAATTATATATATTTGAGCTCTCACTTAAGTTTGTAGAATACTCCTGATAATTTTGATGTCAATTAGTATTTAAGCGCTGCTTCTGTACAAAGTCCATTCAGTGAATGCAGGCTACTTGAAAGTAATTCTATTCATCAAGAGGAAAAGTGAAAATGGAGTTTAACCAAAATGGCCAAGGTCACTGAACCCGTCAGGAGCTGTTCTGTGAGCTGGACCTGAAGAGACAGCTGACTTACTGTGGCTTTTCCCTCCTCCAAATATGCAATGAAAAATATTTTGAGGAAATTCAACTTAATATATTTTAAATTCGCACTCCTCATCAAAGAGCTTTCACAACAGAATGAAAAGTCTACCTTACAATAAATAACAAGATTAACTTTTCCTTTTTAAAAACTCTTCATTATAAAATAAAGCTTGACTTAACACATTGAGACAGTACAGTCAGATTTAAACACTAGATTGGGGAATACAAGAAAAGAAAGAGACTCAGTTTCTTTCATTTTTTTAAGTTAAGAACTTAAAAATATAAACTGAATTTGCAGAATTGTTGCATTGCGATTTAAATTATACAACAATGCTTCAATACTACTTCTGAATCTAAAAGACGCTACATTTTATGGCTAAAGTATGTGTATTAATTTTAAGCACATATATCATATACTTTGTGATAATATTTAAATTATCAAAAAATAAACATAAATTTCTCATATTTCCTGCTTAAGTTTCAGAGGAAGAGAAAATATATCCTTGGGTGATTAACAGTGGCAAACATGGTGGCGATTAGTTGTGCAGATCAATGTGTTAAAGCTGTGGCTGTTTTTAAATTTTCTACCAAGCAAAATTATGTATATTTCTCTCTGTGATCAGAGTATTTTCAGTATATTCAAGAATGCATATGTAATCATAGAATCTGAGTGTGCAATATTATTTGAATCTTTCTGAATCATAGTCCCAAAACACACACCATGATGTTGACCTTTAGTATACATATTACATGGCAAATCTTATTTGCTAAAAGATGTCTTTTTTACCCTTTATATCTAACTCTTCAAAGTGCCTCAGTTCTGATCCCATAGAAAATGTAACCATTATCACTTGCTGTACAATCCCCCAATGACACTGTTAAAAATGTAGGGTTCCATCCACTTTATAACTTCAAATGAAATGTGAATTGTACCTCCATTTAAAACACAGGCATAAATAAAACTATAGGACATAATGCTATATACGGATATATAAATATCTATATATATAAATGTACAAGCAACATAATAGCAAATGAAATTTTTCATAATATCTGTAGTCTATCATATTACAGAGTATTCACAATTCCCTAAAAAGTTTTAGCAATATAAATGTTTTTAGTGGCTAGTACCATAGATGCTAAAACTGATTTATATAGAGGTTGGAGAGAAAGTACAAAAGTTAAAGCACTTGCCTTGTATACTGCCAACCCAAGTTTGATACCAGACACCTCAAATGGTCCCCATAATCTTGCCAAGATCCCTGAATACACGATTAGGAGTAAGCCCTGAGCACCACTGGGTATAGCTCCAAAACCAAAATAAGCAAATGAATAAAACTAATTTATAAGAAAGAACCCTTCAAAAGTAACTTTTAACTTAAAAAATAAAAGACTAATAATGGCCAACAACAAACTAAAAGCTAAAAGTTCTTATTTTTAAAATTGACATTGTATTATTCCTTGCAAAAACATGGTTCTGTTGTATTTAGTGATTTATATTATGTCCTCATTCAATAACATAGGAATCATAGGAAACTATAAAGTCCAGAGGATTCTTTGTGGAGATTTCTCCTGAAGAAGATTTACACCTAGTTCCAAACAGAAGCTTTATAGGTACAATTAGCTAACAGCTTCTTAGGCTTGAAAATTCTTTAGGGCCTTCCAGTGCTTCCTCGAACCATGTTCCCAGTGATCTCCTAACACACCTAACACCCAGACCTTCACAGAGAAAACTGTGTGTAAAGGGAATCTTTTCCACTGCTCAAGCCAAGTGTTCTCATCACTCATTTTTATAGGACAGAAAGCTGAAAAGTTTTCCAGTCAATAGGTCATAAAATAAATGACCTTATTTGACCATAAAATGGATGCTCTCCTTATTAAAAGTTACTTTTAAATGTAATATTCATTTTGTATCTTCACGGGGTCATTTGAAATGATGAGACATAATACAATAAATGGAATTTGTATTGTCTCTATTTAGCTCAATTCTTTTCCATTTAAAACTTTGCCATTTACGACATTACAGGTGCTTTAGATGGCAAATTATATTGGTTGGGCTCCCAGGAGGAAAGAAATACAACTTGAAAATGGAAAAATATTCTAGAAGGTTTATTTTTAAATAAGTATTCACATGTGTGCAGTGTTAGGTCATAAAGGAACCACAAGAATACACAGGAACCAGAGTGAGAGTACCAGTGGGATTATAAGACGTAGGTCAAAGGCAAAAGGACAGAGAAGTCAAGTTTCATCAGGCTTAGAAAAGAGGAAAGATTGTGCAGAGGTCACTGAGGGAAGCAGTGAACTGGACATGACACACCAGCCTTTGGGTCTTTATGGGTCTTTGTCTAGGGAGGAATCCAGGAAATGAATGTCTGATCTCTTTCTCTCTCCTCTCTCCTCTCTCCTCTCTCTTCTCCTCCTGCCTGCATCTTTCATTACCAAAGGGATTTTGTCCATACAGGTCAGCTTCCTGGAGCATAAAACCTAGCATACAGGCTGAGAATGAATCTCACAGGGGTACATAGAAAAGATCTGCAAAAATTGCAGAGTACATACATACACCCCAACCTAAGATTGCCTTCAATGTCAATGTATTTACAAAGCACATGAAGCAAGATGTTTACTCCTTGGCAGTAGCAGATACAAAGTCTCCTGACACTGCTTGTCTTGTGCACTCAAGTGCCTTACTGCACACAAGCACTGTTAGAGCCTGGCAAGGTCTTATTGATAAGAACTGTTTAGATTTTTCTCTTCCTTTAAAGCAATTTAAATAACAGTGTATGTCTCTTTTTCCTTCATTTCTACTGTTTTTGCAAAGAAGGAGTCACATATTTACTAAATAGAACTGTAAAATGGCATTTAGCACAAAGATAGAACAGTGGGTAAGCCACTTGTCTTGCCTGTGGCTAACTCAGGTTAAAACCCCAATATTGTACCCCAAGTACCGCTAGGAGTGACCCTGAATATGGAGCCAGAAATAAATCCCAAGGACAGCTTTTTGTGTTCCCTCACCAAAAATTTTACATATTTAGACATTAAAAATATAATGGAGGTTATTAAGTATATAAAACATCTTACAATGATATTCTCTTAAACATGTGTTCATTAATTAAATGTTCTTCATAAAAATAATTTAGTATTGTGGTTTACAGCAGTCTCCATATTATTGCTTGTACTTGCAATGCTACTTCACCATTAACACAGTGGTGGAGAGCTACTGATAAAAATTGCTCATTTCTTGTCACATTGAACACTATGTATTCAGAGCATACTCGGAACACTATGTGAGGTTTGGATTGTCCTTGTACAAAATCAAATCACAGAAGTTCTTTGATAAGAGTAGTTTCATGATTGCACCTTTATTTAGAAATATTTCTTTCAAAGCATTGTGGAGGGGGCTGGAGGGATAGCATAGTGATAGGGTGTTTGCCTTGCACGCGACAGACCAGGGTGGACCCTGGTTTGATCACAGCATCCCATATGGTCCTATAAGACTTCTAGGAGTAATTTATGAGCACAGAGCCAGGAGTTACCCCTGAGAATCACAAGGTGTAGCCCAAAAACAAAAAACAAAAAAAATCAAAGCATTGTGGACTTGAGATTAGAAGAGAAAGTGAATGAAAGATAAGAGAGACCATTTAGAAAGCCATTACAATAATCTGGGATAGACATAAATTCAGTATCATCATTTTGTGGCTTTTTTTAAATCTCTAGTGTCTACTACTTGGGAGATATATAAAGAATGATACTAAATATGTTCCTCAATGTTGGAGTTTCTATATTTCCCCATTTATTTCTCTAGCTTCTTACCAGTTAGGACTAATCATTTATCAAGCCTTATGGAGTTGAACTTTTAACATCTCTAAAACCTATGTTTTTATCTGCGCTGATGCTTTAATAAAAGGCACATTTGTCATCTAAACTAGCACTTTTCAAACTAAATAAAAACTATTCTTGGCAATTCTGTGAAAAATAAACTTCCTGTTCAATATTTTGTGGAAGTCCTTAAATTGAAATACTTTACTTATTTCAATATAGCTCCTGAATTCCTAGAGGGGGATAACATAAATCACTTCCCTCTTCTAATAGAAGAACCAGTGACATCCCTAGGGACAGTAGTGTACCTTAAGAAACAGACTGAAGAATGCTGACATGAGCAACATAAAGTTTTCCTTGCATTTCTGCAAAACCTTCAGTATGCTGACTTTTCCATATGCATGACTGCCAGGAAAACGATTACATAAAGTCGAGGAAAAGGTAATCAATTCTTGCAGCTCAAGTTTCTAATAGTAAAAGAACTCACAGGCAAAGATCGAAAGGAACATGATTAATAAAAGCAAAGTTTCCCACATTCACACTACATAAGAGAGAGAGAGAGAGCGGAGGAAATAAAGGGTGAGTTCAGAGAGCTTCAATTTAAGTGAGTGTCTAAGAAAGAGGCTGTTCCCATCAACACATAGCTCAGTACAGACCCTAATGAAAGAAAATGTAAAAGAATTCCCTGAAGATTTGGTGGATCTGAGAACCAAGAATCCAGTGTCTTCCTGTAAAAATTCAGTCCTGGAAATAAAGTGAAACTTTTTAAATCAAATAGCTGACCTATAATTATGTTTTTAGTTAAGTTTCTCGGTCGTGGCACTAAAATGTTCATACCAATAATTCTCTGCTGTAGTGACTGTTCATACTGTGATAAGTTTAGCAGTCTCCTTCTCATCCTCAGTTTACTATATGTCAATAAAGCTATCCACATTTTGAACAGGGACAATCAAAATTGTTCCTACACATTCCCTAATGTTCCTTGGGGCAAAAGCCCAATTGATAACTACTGGTCTAGTTAGTTAGAGTTCTAGAAAGCCTCGAAGGCTTCCTCCTGGTGTGGTGTAGATATAAGAAGTTGAATGAACCATCCAATAGGATCCACATAAATCAGCAAAGATGATCTCCTATAACTTTATGAGGTAAAGGAAAATAAATGTAATAATGATGGATGCCAGAAAGAATTGTTGATCCCTAGGGGAAAAAATCGTACCCTCCCCAAGAATCCTCCACAGCACAGCTGAATCATCAAAGACAAAGATACTGGAATAGGGGTTAATAAGATAATACAGCAGGTAGGGTGCTTGCCATGCATGTGGTCAAATTGGGTTCAATCCCTGGCATCCCATATGGTTCCCTAAGCATTGCCAGGAGTAATACTAAGAATTACTGCGTATGGCCAATACAAACAAACAAAAAAAGATACTGAAAGAGACTACGTTCAATAGTAATCTACATTCAATGCTAGTTCTACTCATTATGAGTTTTCTGATCTTGGCAAACCACTCACATTTCTGCATCTCAATTTTTTCAATTGTAAAACAGAAATATTAATATTTCCAAATGATTGACCCTTAACTAACTAAACTTAGATCATTAAAATAAGATTCACAATACACACTGAAAATAAAAATACACATTAATTCTCATTATATTCATTTCTATGTATCTAATTCCTAACACTCTGTCTTCATTCCTCTATGTATACCACCATCATCATGCCATCTTAATTTCTTACTCACAAAAAAATTTTGTCACATAATTTGTTGTGTATCCACAGTATGAATGGGCCTGGGAGATAGCATGGAGGTAAGGCATTTGCCTTTCATGCAAAAGGTCATCGGTTCGAATCCCGGTGCCCCATATGGTCCCCTGTGCCTGCCAGGAGCAATTTCTGAGCATGGAGCCAGGAATAACCCCTGAGCACCGCCGGGTGTGACCCAAAAACAAAAACAAACAAACAAAAAAAAATGTCTAGAAAGTCCAAGACTATGTGAGCATAAGAGATTCTCAGGCTTCTAGATTTTGTTCAAAATTTGTGTGGGCTCCTCAAAAAATGTTCACAACACATTGACCCACAGAGACTTCCACCAGATGGCAGTCAAGGCCACCCATAAGCATCCCCTCCCATTCCTGGAGCAGCTCATAAGTATAAACCCCTAATCTTAAAAAAAAAAAAAAAAATCACTAGTACAACAGACATGTGTCATTAACTTCACAGCTTTGCACATGCTATTTTTCCCACTTGGAACACCATTTTCTATAGATGCAAAGTCACTGAATAAAATCTTTCACTGGGAAACATTCAAATTTACATTTTGAATATAAAATTCCTTAACTGTAGATTTCTCCAGATTTGGGTGTGAGGTGGCTTGTTTCTGACACTATTATTCTTCACCAAGGCTGGCAATATCTATGAGAAAATCAGTCATTTCTCCATATGTGTCACTTTCAATGTCTTTCCTGCCATAGCTTTGGGGTGCTCCAATAAGCAGACCATAGATCCACTAACATTAAGAGATCAACCTGAAGATTTCCTGCTTAAGTTTCCCAAAGGTGTTATTACTGTTCCCTCCCAAGACTGTTCAATAATTGTGCCTCTTGAATACTAAAGTTGGTCTCTCCTCAAGAATGATCAGTTAGGGGCCAGAGCGTTGGCACAAGCAGTAAGGTATCTGCCTTGCACACGCTAGCCTAGGACAGACTGCAGTTCAGTTTTCCAGTGTTCCATATTGGTCCCTCAAGCCAGGAGCAATTTCTGAGTACATAGCCAGGTGTAACCCCTGAGCGTCACTGGGTGTGGCCCCAAAACAAAAACAAAAACGAAGAAGAGAATGATCAGCTCTTGCTTTCTCTTCCAAGACAAAACTCTTCCCACTCACAGAAACCTGGGCTACTTGGAAAAGAAAAAGAATGTGGAGTAAAATAAAACAGTATCCCAGTAAATCACCATTTCACATACATGTGTTTCTCAATAAATGACAGATTCAAACTTATACATTTTTGTAATAAATTCAAATTCATTTTATGGTCATAAAAATGTTTTGTAACATACTGCAAATGTAGCCTACAGCAAGGTGACTATAACAACACAGTAATGGAAAATTAAAATTAGCTAAAAGAACAGATCTTACATTTCTTACAAGAAAAATGTTTATGGCAACACAAGTTAAATAGTCTTACTGAGGTGAATATTTCATAACATGTAAATTGAATCATTACCGCATATGTGTGACACTAATACAATATTATATATCAGTTGCATCTCAATAAAATATTTAATTGGTCATATTTCTGTGATTAATCACTATTATCTATCCCAGATTAAAGTTTAATGAGGTATAATAGAAAGTAATTCTTGTCCCATAGCTTCTTCTGCCTTTTTCAAACCTCCAATTCTAATTCATCTAGTGAGAAAAACTACTGTTTTTTCATCACCTTTCATGGGCATTATTTGTGCATCAATGTTTGTACCCTTTCATCAATGCCACAACCCATCAGATCACCTTGTCTTCTGTCCCATTTGGCTTCCAGTCTCAGGACTACTGCCGGTTTTCCATCTGTCAAACTCTGTCTCCAGAGTGGCGTCAGGGCTTGCAGAGTCGATGGGCCAAAATAAGACAAAGGCAAATGGATCAGTGTTACTCTAGATCTGATCTATTTTGAAGGAAGAAGGAATCCAAATAACATGGAAAATTCCTTAGCAGGGATTTACTTACTGAATTTGTAAGACCTAGTTAGAACTGGGCTTCCATCCTAAGAGATGATAAATTCCATACTGGAAACAGATTTTGCAGTGTCTCCTGTGCTAAAGGGATTCCTCTTAACCCCCCAGCAAGAGTAGAGTAAGATAGCAATCCTGTGGCCAATTCTCTCAGCAAGTCCATATTTTTTATTATAGCAGGTTGCTTCAGAGAAGACATCTGATCCAAGATAGTCCATCAGATGGACTGATTATACTGCAAACCTCCTTGAAATGGGCACTAAATGAAATTGTCTCTTCTAATTGCTAACTATGCAACTTAAGTTAAGGCACATAACCTCTCTTGACCTAGTTCTTCATCTATAAAAAGAATAGTCTGAACTAAATGATGTTTAATTTTCCTTCCAGCTTTTATGTTATGGTTTCCATTAAGAAAGATGTTTCTAACTATTGGTCTATATCATGTTCTGTCGGTTACTAGTCTTAGAAGGTTAAAGTCACATTCAGCAAAGCATCATTTAGGCTACAATTGCTATTGTTATTGCTATTTTCTCTATAGGGAAACAGTTCTCAAACCACAGAACAGGGTCGAAGGAAGAAAAGAGGAAAATCAAGATAAAAATGTAGCTGCTTAGTCAAAGAAATAATCTGAATAAGAAGATTAAGAAAATCAAATGATTTGGTTCATTGTAATTGCAGCTTGGGAGCAAGAAAACAAAGAATCAACATCGATGTTGGGTTGTAAAAATGTACAGAATCTTTAACTGTGCCCTATGAAAAGAAGCGACAATACTTATCCAGAGATTTCTGACTCTCAGAACAAAGGTAACTTCATATACAAATAGCACAGCATTCTCATGAACAAAGGCTATAAACTTTTAAACTACATGGATCATATTGAAGAATTATTTATCTATCTTTGTAACCTATTCTTGATGACAAATACAAAATCCATATAACTGATATGTTTTTTTTCCTTTTCAGGTTACGAGCCTAATGCTCACTATCAAAGATCATTGTGTCCAGTTCAATAAACGTTTTACATTTTATTAACTACTGAAACACTCCTAATAGTGGTAGTGTTTTAAGATTGTTAATTTTATAACTTAGGATCTTTGTTGTAGAAATTCTCTTATGCAGATAGAATGCTTTTACAGCAACATACTGAACAGGCTTATTTAGAGACACAGCATTATTGCAGTTTAATTCTTCAGTAATATAGCATGATTAGGCATGATCCAATTAACAAAACAGAGTGAAAAACACAAGAAAAGGAAAAATTATAATAAACAGTGTTGCATAATCTAACATATGTTATCCTCAAGAAAAAGAAATTTGATGTGTTATGGTTAGTAATGCAGTCAACTCAGGGCACTTCAACTAAGATAAGTATGTCGTTCTACCTGTAGAGTTAAAAGCCAAATACCACTAAAATTAATGGGCTCTGAATCAAAGACAAAGTATGATACAAAGGACATGTCACAGCTGCAGCTCATACAAAAGAACTGTATAGATTACATCTATTTGAGGTTCATACTATAATATAAAGATGTGCAGCTATTGCTCCATTTTCTAAGCTCATATATGGAAAGCAACATGTGCACAAAAGACCCCTTCAGATGGTCACAGTAGGAAATCTGAAAGAGTGTCCCTATTGAGAAGATCTTAGGGCCTTCCTAAGGAACACAAGCAGGACATTAGCCATTATACCATATTTACAACTCAAGATCAGGTGACCTAGGATTCAAAGCATGCCCTGTTTATCTTAGAACAGAATTAGTCACTATTGTCTGTTTGATTCAATTTTCTTGGCACAATCAAGAATTGTCAAGCCATGTGGCTGGCAGGACTTTTTCAAATTCAACTGGTCCTTTTTCAAGTTTATGAAAAGACAAAGGAACATTTCAAATATTCTCTTCTGAGATGACATTCTCTCTACTGACAACCTAGCAAACTAAGCACACTGTAGAAACTGAGCAGATTTAGTGGACTATAGGAAGGCATCTTTTCAGGAGTTGCTCATTTACTTATGATCAATATAGTAATTAGGCCACTTTTATGTCCCAAGTTTGGGTCATATGTAAAGCTATGTTCTTATAGAATATCTAG
>PVKC010017213.1:0-20359 GCA_004027635.1 Crocidura indochinensis
CACCAGGGCTCAAGGAACCCCTCTGACAGCAGAGGAAAAGATCCAAGAGCAAGTCTAGCTAGACGGAATGGGCCTGCCTGGCCAGTGACTCCTGACATTGTGGCCGGGAGGGTGCACCTAGCACAGCTTGCGCCCTTTTTCTCCTGGACAGCAGATGGAGCTCCTCCCACTCACCTCCCTCTATAGTCCAGACCCTCCCTCGGCAGCAGGAACAATTAGGATGGTGGGGCAGGCTCTAGGGAGGAGAGGGAGGCCCAGGTGGTGGCCAGGAGGCTATTAGGGAATGGAGAAAGGCAACCTGGGGGCCTCCTCTCTCTCCAGGGCTGGGGTCACCGGGGAGGAAAGATCTAACCCATTTTCAATGAATGGATGCATGAATTCAACAAGTATTTATTGGGCTCTACCATGTGCTCCTTGGGGAAATAGCAGTGAACAAAATAAAGTCCTCCTCACAGAGCTTCCATTCTAGGAAGTGAGACAATGGACACACTGACGAATCGCTAATACTTAAAGTGCTTTTCTTTATGGACAAAGAGTGCGATAAAGAGGTCCAGGTAGGGATTGTGTGTTACAGGAGGGCAGGCTTGGCTTTGCCGGTTAGTGGAAGTTTCTTGATGGTCAGGATGGAGATAGACTGAGTGAACACTAGGGCAACTCAGTTATGTGGTTCATAAAGGTACAGAAAGGCAGAAGCAGAGAGTTCGAAGGAAGAGAAGGGCAGGGATCAGAGAGGCCAGAGGATGTAGCAACTCCTGACCATAAATCCAGGAGGTGAATTTGTTGTTGTTTTTGGGTCACACCAGCTGCACTCAGGGGTCATTCCTGCCAGTGCTCAGGGCACCATATACAGTGACTGATGGAACCTAGGTCAGCCGCCTGCCAGTCAAGTGTACTATCTCTCCAGCCCTCTGGAGTGAAACAAACAAACAAACAAACAAAAACAAAGACCATTTTTTTTAATCAGCATGAGAGTGGAACCAGAAGAGTCACAAAATTTATGTTGTGTTTTTGTTTGGGGGCCACACCCAGAGATGTTCAGGAGTTATTTCTGTCTCTGTTCAGAAATGACAGGCTCGGTGGACCATATGGGATGCTGGGGATCAAACCCAGGTTGGCTGCGTGCAAGGCAGCCAACCTGCTGTGTTATCTCTCCCAGGGAAGGTTAGAAGTGAGGAGACCTCTGGAGACTTAAACTTGTCTGGGTGAGAGATGATGGTGTCTAGGCTCAGAGTGGTTCAATAGAAATGAGAGAATGATTAGTCTGATGACAGCACCAAGATTTTCCAAGAGGTTCAATAGGAAGTGTGAGAGAAAGGAAGCAAGGGTGATGCTTTTCAGACTGGAGGTCTAATGCAAATACCAGGCTGAAGCAGTCCTTTATTGACATGGAAGAAACAAAGGGGATAATTCATCCTTCCTTCCTTTCTTCCTTCCTTTCTTCCTTCCTTCCTTCCTTCCTTCCTTCCTTCCTTCCTTCCTTCCTTCCTTCCTTCCTTCCTTCCTTCCTTCCTTCCTTCCTTCCTTCCTTCCTTTTCTTTTCAGTTTTAGGGCCACACACGGCAATGCTCAGTTGTTACTCCTGGCTCTGCACAGAAATGACACCTGGCAGGCTTGGGGATCATATGGGAAGCCAAGGATCAAACCCATGTTGACCCAGGTTGGTTGCATACAAAGCAAATGCCCTATCACTGTGCTATCATTCTGGTCTCTAGGGATAATTATTTTAACCTAGAATAAATCACTAGTTCAGTTCTGGACTTGGTACTTGAGATGCTAGTGAAAAGCCAACTAGAGCTACTCAGTAAGTATTGGAGTATGTGAACTAGAATTGCAGGTGGAAATCTGAACAGAACTGAACTAGAGATAGGAATCTGGGGGTCATGAACATAAAACAGATATAAGAACCATGAGATTGGCAGAGATTACTAGCATAGAAGTATAGATGAAAACGATAAGAGGTCTGTAGAGTAGGTCCGAGGATACTCCAAATTTAGAAGTTAGAGAGAGGAGAAACCATGACATGGAAGGAGAACCAGAGAGAGAGCTGGTATCCAGAAGTTAGTGAAGGTCTAGACAGAGGTAATGACCATAAGAGCATGATTGGGACTTAGTACTGGACATTGAATTTGGCAATAGAGAAAGTCACTGGTGACTTTAGAGGAAGGAAAAACAAACAAAAACAATCTAATCAGGAGGTGTTCCATAGAAATGAAAGGAGAGGAGAGTGACAAATAGAGATATAAAAGGGGAATGAAGAGATGGAGAAGTAACTGTAAGAGGACAAAGAGATAAGGAAAGGGTTTTGTTTTGTTTTGGGGTCACACCTGCTGATACTCAGGGGTTACTCCTAGTTCTGCATTTAGGAATTATTCCCCGTGATACTCAGGGGACCAAATGGGATCCTGGGACAGCATTCTGGGTCCGCTGCATAAAAGTGCTATACCCACTGTACTATTGCATGGTCCCAACTATGGAAGGATTTTAAAATGGGAGAGTATTGGGGTCCGGGCGGTGGCGCTGGAGGTAAGGTGCCTGCCTTGCCTTATGCTAACCTAGGACTGACTGCGGTTCGATCCCCCGGTTCCCCATATGGTCCCCCGTGCCTGCTAGGAGCGACTTCTGAGCAAATAGCTAGGAGTAACCCCTGAGTGTCACCGGGTGTGGCCCAAAAACCAAAATAAATAAATAAATAATAAAATAAAATGGGAGAGTATTATCACAGGTTTCTGTGATGAATGGAATGACCCCAAAAGTGAGGAAACAAATCTGATTGGGATTGAAACAAATCTGATAAAGATCGGGGAAACAACTACTGCTATGAAAATATTCTTAAGGATGGTAGAGAGACTGGGATTCAGAGTGTGATGACAGGGTCTCTTTCTAAAGGAGAAGCATGCCTTTGAGCAGGAGAGAAAGCCAAAAGATGATCCCAATTCAATAGACTGCTACATGAAATGATGGAAGTGGGCAGGAGTTCACTTCTGATTGCTTCATTCTCTCAATTAAGTGAGAAGCAAGGACTATGGGGAAAAAAAAAGACAAAAGGTGAACTTCACTAGGATGAAGGTATTGTGGGAGAGTATTATGAAAGAGAGATAAAAGAATTGGTGGAGCATATATGTAAGGGAACAAAAATAATGGTAGGTCATGAGAATCTGAACAGGGTGAGGAGAGAAGTTAGGGCATGATTGGACGAGGGGCAGTGACAGCTGGTAGGATCAAAGGAGTGTCAGAGGAGTAGAGTTCCATGGGGATTGGAAGTGAGGCACTATACAGAGGAAAGAAACTGGTGGTTGGAAGGAGGATAATTAAAATGGATATGACAAAGGATGTGGTTATTGGTAACAATATGGTCTCAGGAATGAATGTTGGAGTTTCCATGGAAGGTAGTATGGAGAACCCAATCACTGGAGGAAGAAAGATCAAGGATCTGAAGAGAGCAGGATATTGGAAATGGTCCTTAATGCAGGATCCTTGGACCAGCATCATCAACGACACTTGGGCATCCATTATGATAGCAAATTGAGGGTTGCATTTCAGACCCATTGAAAAAGAAACCCTGGGATTGGAGCCCAGCAAGCCATTTTTTAATAAGCCCTCCTGGATGATTTGATCTTGTTGAAGTCTGAGAATTAATGATGTAGAGGGTTTGATGGAGGAGGTAAGACTGAGGTCAGCTCAATGCTGTGGTTCTCAAAGAAGGCAGCACCAAGTTAGACTTACTAGGAGAGCTTTCAAATCTCAGTGCCCAGGTTACACTCAGAATCAATGTCATAATAATCTGGTCAGGATGGGAATCTGAAGGTCTCCTTCACTATTTGCAAAGAGTGCTCCTATGAAACCACTAATCCAGAGTTGAAACCACATAAAGAAGCACCACCGAGTAACATGCAAAGCAAGTTGAGTATTTCCAGATCTCCCGAACAATCTACCAACCCATGTTAAAAAACAATCCAATCCAAAATAACACTAGTGTCTACTGAGAGGAGATATGACTTAAGAACATAGTTCCTGGGGACAGAGTTGGTGATAATATACTAATAGTTTATGGTGCAGCCTTGGCTACTTTCTGCCTCTAGAACGACTGCTGAAAAGGAAACATCTGAATGCTATTTTTGTCTTTTGTCACAAGAGGAAAAATACTTTGCACATTTCTTTCAGTTACTGAAAACAGGTACTAATGCAGATATTTCATAAAAGGAACATAGTGTAATGAGCAATCTTGAAAATTGGGGGATATTTGAATTATTTATCCA
Source organism: Crocidura indochinensis (assembly GCA_004027635.1). Taxonomy (NCBI): domain Eukaryota; kingdom Metazoa; phylum Chordata; class Mammalia; order Eulipotyphla; family Soricidae; genus Crocidura; species Crocidura indochinensis. Next base: position 4,257 of record PVKC010017213.1, read on the forward strand.
TTTATTGCTGGCAGTGCTCAGGGACTATACCTGTCTTGGTGCTCGAGGGGTTGCTCCTGGTGATGTTCAAGGGAACCATGCAGTGCCAGGGACTGAACCTGGGTCATTTGCAGGCAAAGCAAGGACTCCAGTCCATTGTTCTCTGTTTGGTCCATACCTATATTAAAAGTTTACCCAGAATAAAAGAACTGATACGGTTTTGTTTGTATCTCTTAAGAGGTTCTTAGGAGGTCTGGGGGTTCAATGTAAGGCCTCAAGGATGTGATGCTACTTGGACCCCATAGTGTTGGGGCCACCCTAACAATAGTTAGAGCCTTCAGGCCTGCATCTAGTGATGTCTGGGAAATCACGTGAGATAGAGTGAACTGGGTTCAGTTGCATGCAAGACAAATGTCTTCAACTCACTATTATCTTTCTGACCTTTGTAAGTTGGCTTAAATGAGATATTTTCAGTAGTTTTCTCGATCAGCTTAGCTTGTAAGAATAAAATCAAACATGAAATAGTAACTAATTAACTAAATAGAAGTTTTCTCAGTGATTCCAATAAGAATCTGCAGTTAACGATGAGAACCTCAGATTGTGGGATATACCAAGTCCAACAGGAAATCAACATTGAATGAAGGAGGCTCGAGAGTTTTCATGGTGAGAGAAATAAAGAGAAAATATGATAGCAATGCTCTTGCCAGTCAGGCACAGACTTGGAGTGTGAGACTGACGGAATTGGAGATGTGTCAGCAGTATTAGGAACATTCATATCTCTGGCATCACCACTTCACATCTACCAATGAATTTTTCTTTTCTGAGAATCCAAAAGCAATACAAAATGGTGGAAGGATTCAAAGTTGAAAGCAAGAGGGAAACACATGGTTCCAAATCTGTAAATATTGGCTTCCTCCGATCCTACACAGGTCTAACCAGTCAGAACCAAGAGAAAGCCATGGTCCTTATGTGGCCTTTATGTCTGTGCAAGCAAAAGAAGCTTTTCATGTATTAGGCTCCTTAGCCTCCAAGACTAGTCAAGATGCTTTACAGCTTCAGATGAGAAGGAGCAGCATCAATTTTGGAGGAAGATTTATCTTAAAAATATAGGATGCGGGGGTCGAAGAGATAGCACAGCGGTAAGGCAGTTGCCTTGCATATGTCCAACCCAGGACAAACCGGTTCAATTCCTGGCATTCCCTATGGTACCATGAGCTTGCTAGGAGTGATTTCTGAGCACAGAGCCCCTGAGCATTGCTGCATGTGGTTCCAAAACCAACCAATTAATAAATAAACTAAAAAATATATAGATGCAAACATTTTTTTTGAATTTGTGGGCCACACCCATTGTAGCTCATGGGTTACTCCTGGATATATACTCAGAAATTACCCCCCCGGGGGCCGGGTGGTGGCGCTGGAGATAAGGTGCCTGCGCTAACCTAGTAAGGACCACGGTTCGAATCCCCGGTTCCCCATATGGTCCCCCGTGCCTGCCAGGAGCGACTTCTGAGCGAATAGCCAGGAGTAGCGTCTGAGCGTCGCCGGGTGTGGCCCAAAAACCAAAAAAAAAAAAAAAAGAAATTACCCCTGTCTTAGGGAGACCATATGGAATGCCAGGGATCGAACTGCGGTCCGTCCTAGGCTAGCACTTGCAAGGCAGATGCCTTACCTGTAGCGCCACCTTTCCGGCCCCAATAGGATGCAATTTTTTTTTTTTTTTGGTTTTTTGGACCACACCCAATGACACTCAGGGGTTACTCCTGGTTATTCGCTCAGAAGTCGCTCCTGGCAGGCACGGGGGACCATATGGGGAACCGGGGGATCGAACCGTGGTCCATCCTAGGTTAGCGCAGGTAAGGCAGACACCTTGCCTCCAGCGCCACCGCCCAGCCCCCTAGGATGCAATTTTTAATTGCAAAAAGGGGGTGAGGCATCAGAGAGTGGGACTTGTGAATAACATAATAGGTGCTTAATAAATGTAGAACATAAGTAAATTTGGAATGAGAGGAAGCAGTGAACTTAAACTAACAGGTTACTATCATGTATCAGAGGAAAGGATGATCCTATACTTCTGGCTTTGGCCTTCATTCAGGATGAGACTTGGGGAGTTGTTCTCATACAATAAAACATCACTGAGGTAGAGGCCAGAGAGGACAGTGAGTAGGAGCTTGTTTTTTATGTGGCTGACCCAGATTTGATTCCCAGTATCCCATATGATCCCATGAATTTGATCGAAATGATACCTAATTGCAGAGCCAGGAGTAATTCCTGAGTCCTGTTGGGTGTTGAGTGCTGTCAGGTGACTCCTAAACCAAACCAAAACAAAACAAAGGTACACACACATACAAATCATCAAAGTTAAAGAGAAGGATGATCACTGTGCGAGGGGGGGGCACTAAAGACTCAATACACAGATGAGATTCTCCTACATGGGTAGGTAAGGTCCAAGGGCATTAAAGCAGGTGATTTTATTTGATTGTGTTTTGTTTTATTTGGAGAGGACTCTCTGGCAGTGTTCTGGTAGGACAAATAGTTTTATTTAGCTGAGTTTTGAGTACTAGTTGGAAAAGAGGAGCAATTACCCTTCTTCCATGTGTCCATAACAATAGGCCTTCTGGAAGTCTGGACAGTGGCTCAAGGACATGACTGTAAGTTAAGAAAGATATTTCAGGGGGCCGGGCGGTGGCACTGGAGGTAAGCCTTGCCTGCGCTAACTTAGAACAGACCTCGGTTCGATCCCCCAGTTCCCCATATTGTCCCCCGTGCCTGCCAGGAGCGACTTCTGAGCGAATAGCCAGGAGTAACCCCTGAGTGTCACTGGGTGTGGCCCCAAAACAAAAAAAAAAAAAAGAAAAAAAAGAAAAGAAAGATACTTCAGACATGGAATTCTGCAGGAGCCCCTTTCCCATCATAGAAGTGTCTTGGAATCTCTGGGCTCAGAATTTATTTGAGAGGTGGTGATACCAGTATCATCCTTGCTCTGCATGCAGGGCAAGACCAGACCTGGTCAAGAGAGACAATAGGGAGAATCACTTGCTCACTGGGAGGCCTTCACCGGAAGAATTTTTGGTCAAAATTGTATTTATGCAGCAACAGGAATGGAGCAGAGGAAGACCGACTACCTTGGCATCCACAGACCAGAGGGCAGCAGCACTTTCTGCCACGCTCATGCTGAGACTCTAACCCATTGTGCCCTGCCCGCCTGGATATGCTCGCAAAATTATTGCAAAATTAACATCTCCAACTAAACTTTCTTTGTGAAACTTTTCACTTTTGTACCTTGCTAGTTGAACAGGGAAGGTGTTTTATGATTGGGGGCAAGGAGGGAAGAGTCAGGACTGTGGTCCAGACCATTGGGCTACATTGCACAAATCTATCACATGCAGCATCACACCTGCCAGGGAAGAAAGCTTTGCCATCAGCGTGAAGCGACCAATGGTAAAGGTGAACACAGGAACTGTTGATGTGGCAAATCCCCCATGCCTCTAGGGTGCACAGAGCTTTCTTCCCTTCCACCTAATATGGCAGCATGAATGGAAGGGAGCCCTGGTCCATTAATTCAAGCCTTTCTTTCCACAGCATTCCTTCTCATTCTGCAAGCTGTTAGGCAATAAAGCAGATATTTTGGGGGGGGGGAGGTGGAGGGCCCTGGCAGTGTTTAGGGGCTACTCGTGGCTTTGTACTCAGGGGTCATTCCTGCTTGTGCTTGGGAGGGGGGAAATATGGTGCTAGAGATAGAACTCGGGTCAGCTGTGCGCAAGTGCAGGGGTAACCCTGCGCTTTCTCTCTGGCCATTAAAACAAGGCTTTGAATTCTATTCTTTCTTTCTCTGACCTATACATTCTCATCAGGGAAAATTTACTTTGCTTCTACAACTTTTGTCATCACAGAACTGTGTGCTACTCCAACCAAATCACTAGTCCAACCCCCTCTTGTTTGTCGCCCCCCTCCACCCTGATGAAACTACAGACCTCCCACTTTACCAGGAATCCCCACAGGCACCTAAAATGCAATATGTCAAAACTCAAGCTCTCTCCCTTCACATTAATTTATCTTCCCATCTTGGCAGTGGAGAACATCTCCCTAGAGGCTCTAGTCTAGAGCCACTCTAACTCTCCACCTGCTGCTTTTGAAATACAATTGGAACCATCTTTCTGCTCCACTGAAGACTTCCATGACTTTTCATCATCTTTTGGATTCAGCTCACACTGCTTGACAAGCCTTATTTATATATGGCCACAGGACCAATGTTTGTTTCTCCACACTTTCTGCTCTTGTTGTTCTTATTCTTTCAATCAACCTGCACTGAGTGCTTTGTGCATGCCAGCCATGAGTCTAAACCAGGGATCCAATGAGCTGAACTGTCTGTCCTGAAGTATAACTCTGCTGATTGACTCTCGGCTCTCCTTTGACTTCTGGGCCAATACATACAGAGTTTATTTTGCTCAGAATTAATATCTCACCAATATCTCCTCCAGCATCCATTGGTGCATTCTAGTTCTCTGGGAGGTTAGGTCCTCCCACAAATTGCAGGCTAAAAATCACTTGCCCAGCCCTCAAAAATTCTTATTGCATCTTTTTTTATTTTAACTACACTATTCACTTAAGATGGCACTTTAGAAGGCAGTCTTTAAGATCATCTCTTATCTTTAGGGCCTAGCTAAGTTGAATAAATTAGGTGTTTGCTTATAACCTGTTTTATGGAAATATAATAATATCTGTCTTGTCACCCAAGCCTGCTTTTTATTTTGCTTCTGTAGTGCTGGAAATCAAACCTCAAATATAAAAAGCATATGCTTTACCAGTGAGCTATTCCCAACTCCCTCAAAACCTTCTCTTCAAAGGTAAATTCCCATTTCTATTCATTACTCCTGACATCACAGGTTTTTGTTTTGTTTTGTTTTGTTTTGTTTGTTTTGTTTGTTTTGCCTTTTGGGTCACACCCGGTGACACTCAGGGGTTATTCCTGGTTTGGGGGACCATATGTGATTCTGGGGATCAAACCTCAGTCTGTCCTACATCAGCGCATGGAAGGAATGCCCTACCGCTGCACCATCGCTCCAACCCCAGTTAGAAGTTTTATCATGATTTTTTTCTCCTTTTCATTTGTCCTTACATCAGATTTTGAGCTGAGTCCAATAGATTCTCTGGCTCTAAAATTCTTTATAACCCTCCTCTCCATCATCGCAAATTACTTAGCTAATTTAAGTCGTCATTATTTTTTTCTCCTCATTAAAAAATCTTGATTGAGGTGTAATCTATATAATATACAATAGACCTACACTTAACCTATTTTAAAGGTAATAGTCAGTGGTTCTGGAATAGTCAGGGAGTCATGTAATCATTGCTACCATGAATTTTGGAACATTTTCATCACATGATCTCAAATCCATTGCCCTAAGTCCTCACCTTCAAATTTCCCATCATCTTCTTTCCCAATCCCAAGCAACTTCTAATCTATTTTTAGTCTCTAGATTCAATTCTGATCATTTTTTTATACTATAAGGTCCTTTGAGTCAAGTTTACTTTATTTAGCTTGATGTACTCCAGTTTCACCCATCCATGTTACATCCATGTTATAGAATGTATGAGTGCTTTGCCTTGGGCCTTTACCCCAGCTTTGTTGAGACATGATTGACACTGTGTAAGTCTCAGGTGAACTATATGTTGATTTGATGCACACATTTACTTAGCGTAATGCCATTAAGGTCCATCCCTATCATTGGATCTGGAAATGGCAGGGTTTTCTTCTATTTTGTGACTAGATAATATTATAGTACATATATGTGTGTATGCATACCACACTGCATTATGTATACTACATACTACTCTTATTTTGGGGGTTAATGTTTGGTGGCTACTCTCAGCTCAATGCTCAGGAATAGCAACCAAGCAGTGCTTGAGGGACCATGTGGATTTGGGATCTAATGCAGGGCTTCATTGTGCAAAGCATGAGCTTTGCCCTTTGTGTCATCTTATATCATATCTATTTTTTTTCCTTTTTAATTTTTGGACCACATCCAGTGGTGCTCAGCTATCAGTTCTCTTAGGGCTCATGGGAACAAATAGAATACCAGGGGTTGAACCTGGGTCAGCTGTGTGGGAATCAAATGCTCTACCTCTTGTACTATTTCTTTGGCCTTGTGTCACATTTATCACATCTTCTTTACCCATACATCTGTTGACAGGCATGTAGTTTTAATGTCCTGGTTATTGTGAACAGTGCTGTGGTAACATGGAAATGTAGCTTTCTCTTTGAGATCTTCTTTTCATTCCCTTCAAATATATAACCCATAGTGGAATAGCTGGGTCGGATGAAGATTCATTTTGAAAAATATTTTTTAGAAAACTCCATACTATTTGTTTTTCATACTGGCTGCATCAACTTACATTCCTACCAGCTGTGGACAGTTACCTTTTACTGATAGCTATTCTGCTGAGGTTTTTTGACATGCCCTTCCCTGATGGTTGGTGATACTGAGCACTGTTTTAGGTATTTATGGTTATTGTTTATATCTTCTTTAGAAAAATATTTGGGGCCGGAGAGATAGTATGGAGGTAAGGTGTTTGCCTTTCATGTAGAAGGACAGTGGTTCAAATCCTGGCATCCCATATGGTTCCCTGTGCCTGCCAGGGGTGATTTCTGAGCATGAAGCCAGGAGTAACCCCTGAGCGCTCCCAGGTGTGACCCAAAAACCAAAAAAAAAAAAAATTCATTATCTTTGCTTATTTTTATTTATTTATTTATTTATTTATTTATTTATTTATTTATTTATTTACTTTTTGGGGGCCACACCCTGTGACACTCAGGGGTTACACCTGGCTAAGTGCTCAGAAATCGCTCCTGACCAGGGGGACCATATGGGATGTCGGGGGATTGAACCGCAGTCCATCCTAGGATAGCACTTTCAAGGTAGACACCTTATACCCTGTGCCACCACTTTGGCCCCTCTCGCTAAGTTGTTATAGTTTCCAGTGTATAGATCTTTCACTTCCTTGTTTAAATTTATTCCTAAGAATTTCATACTATTGAGAATTTGATACTATTGATATAAGAATTTGATATTATTGTCTTTTTTTTTTTGTTTTGTTTTTTCGGGCCACACCCGTTTGATGCTCAGGGGTTACTCCTGGCTAAGTGCTCAGAAATTGCCCCTGGCTTGGGGGGGGGGGACCATATGGGACACGGGGGGATCAAACCACTGTCGCAATCTTTCCTTGGCTAGCGCTTGTAAGGCAGACTTCTTACCTCTAGCGCCACCTCAGTTTTGGCCCCGGTTTTGATACTATTGTTAATGGGTTTTATGAAATTTCTTTTAGGATGTTTCATTGTTAGTGTTTAGAAATGCAACAAACTTTTTTTTTTTTGGTTTTTGGTTTTTGGTTTTTGGGTCATACCCAGTGGCACGCAGGGGTTATTCCTGGCTATGTGCTCAGAAATCACTCATGGCAGGCTTGGAGGATGATATGAGATGCCGGGATTCGAACCACCATCCTTTTGCATGCAAAGCAAATGCCCTACCTCATGCTATCTCTCCAGCTCCAGGCAACAGACTTTTATGTGTTGGTTTTATATACTGCAACTTTACAAAAGTTTTTGATTAGCTTTAGCCAATTTTCTGGTGAAGCATGTAAGATATCATCTACAAATAGATTGTTCTATTCCTTCCTTTCTTATATTTTTGCCTTTTATTTTTTTGTCTGATTGCTATGGCTAGTATTTCTAGTACTATATTTAATAGGAGTAGTGAAAGTGAGAACTCGTATGCCTGATTTTTTTTCTTTTTGGTTTATATGCCACACCTGGCAGCGCTCAGAGGTTACTTCTGGCTCTGTGTTTAGATATTGCCCCAGGCAAGCTCGGGGGACCACATGGGATACCAGAAATCGAACCCAGGTCCGTCCTGGGTCAGCTGCATGCAAGGTAAATGCCCTACTGTTGTGCTATTGCTCTGGCGCCCTTATGCCTGATTTAATTTTTTTAATTTTTAATTTTTTGAAACTTTATTGATTGATTGGTTTTTGGTCCACACCCTGTGGCCCTCAGGTGTTACTCCTGGCCCTGTATTCAGAAATAGCCCCAGCAGGCTCGGAGACCCCATAGGATGCTAGGAATCAAACCTGGTCCCTCTTGGGTCAGATGCATGCAAGGCAAATGTCCCACCACAATGCTATCACTCCAATCCATATGCCCTATTGTTTGTTGTTGTTGTTGGGTTTTTTTGACCACACCGGTGACACTCTGGGGTTACTCCTGGCTAGGTGCTCAGAAATCACTCCTGGGGCAGAATAGCATGGAGATAGGGCATTTGCCTTGCATGCAGAAGGAAGGTGGTTCAAATCCCGGCATCCCATATGGTCCCCAGAGCCTGCCAGGAGCAATATATATATATATATATATATAATATATATATGTACTGTATATATGTATGTATATATGTACTGTATATATGTATATATATATGCTTGTATATGAGTTTTGTGTGGGCATATGCTTTAATTCCCCTGAGTGTATGGATCAAATGATAATTCTATGTTTAATTTTTTTCCTTGGAAATTCCCAGATTGTTTTCCAAAGTGATTGCATCATATTACATTACCTCCAGGAGTGTATAGATGTTCTAATTTCTCTACATTCTTATCAACACTTGTTACTGTTTATTTGACATTTCCTTTTGCCCAATTCTATAAATTGGATTAAAGTTTTTACTTCTGCTATAGCTGCCACATTAAAAACAGAACAAAACAGCTTATCCTTTTAAATTGATCATATAGGTTAGCTCATAGCAATTTGTAGCTGTTAATTCTGTTACTTATAAACAAATCTAGCACTTATTGGAATCAGAGAGTACAGTTGTCTGCAACTGACCTGGGCCTGATCCCTGGCACCACATATGATCCCCTGAACATGGAGCCAGGGATAAGTCCTAAGCAGTGTCAGGTGTAGGCCAACATCAGCTTTCTCCTGCTCCCCCCCACCCCATCTCATAGTATTTAGCACCTGCTATTTATCAGGCATTGTTCTTAAATCTTACAGGAACTAGCTCATTTATTCTTTTGTTTTGTTTTGTTTAAGGCCACACCCTGTGGTGCTCATGAATTATTCCTAGCTCAAGAATCACTCCTGGTGGACTTGGGGATAATATGGGTGCAAGGGAAGTGGCCTACCCATTGTACTATCACTCTGGCCCAGCTCATTTATTCTTATAACAACCCTAGAGGTAGGTAATGCCATAAATAGCAAATTTTACTTTACTTGCCTATTTTGATTTTGGGGTACTGGGGATTAATCCAGTCCTCACAGATACCAGGCATCAGGTTTGCCATTGAGTTACATCCTTGACTCCCAGTTACATTTCTTGATTAGGGAGATTGAGACATTTTGACTAAAGCCACACAACAAAGAGGTAGTGGAACTAAGATGTGTACCCAAGCCTTTACTCACTGTGGCTTACCATGCAGTCCTTGTTGTTGAACAGAGATGCAGCTATGTCTTGGGGAACAGACTTCTGCAATAGCTATTGTCTGAAGAATATTCTCTCTATCTTGGCTCCTATCTTTCTGAACTATGCCCTTTGATAAAGAACCACTTAATTTATTTGGCCTTGGGTCTGTAGTTCAATGCTGATCTGCATGTAGCTTTCAACTCTTACTAGTTCACTTGAGAGAGAGGAAGGACAGAGAAAAATGAGGCCAAAATCCATTTTTATTTTTAAAGTTATTTTTATAAAGCCAGATGATGGGGGCAGACGGCACATGTCTGTCTCATGAAAGGACAAGCCTCTTTCTCTCACCCCTGATGTTCAGTGACTTTGAAGCTCTGTTCCCTGCTGGAGCCTCTGAGCTTGCAACCCGTGTGCCCCTGTGGAAGGTGAGGAGGACAAAATTGGGACAGGTCGCCAAAAAGACCCCCTTTTCTTTGTTCCGAGTGAATGCTTTTTCTTTCTGAAAATTCACAGCCTTATCTAAGAAAGGGAAAGGGCAGACCCCATTTCATAAGAAGAAAGGAAGAGGGTTTGGGAGATGGTTCCTTCTCCAAGTATTCAGTGAGTTGCTGAATACCAGGGAGCAAAGAGTCAGAGAAAGGACAAAAACGTTTAAAAAAAATAAAAATAAATCGAAAATGAAACGACCAAGCGCGGCGTTGAGCCCCTTCCCTATCAGGCTTGACAGTGGGGCCATCCATTTCCTTCATCGCCGGTCTGACTTTTCACAGCCTTGTTTTTAATGAGGTATAATAAGGGGAACATTTTGTAACAACACGGTTCCCCTATTTTATCCTGCAAACAGCTGTGTCATGCTTGTGGCTGCAAGGATGAATCATATCTCTGCCTGCATATGCTAACTCCCATGTAATTACCGGCACCTTAAATAAAGCCGGCCTTAAACCTGTCGCTCACATTACAAGCTAACGGTGCAGACCTCGTAACGGGGGCCTCTATCATTACAATTAATTTATCACAGAAGCAACTGAGATTAGAGGCTGGAATTAAAACCCTGAGCATGGAGAGCCACCGTCGTGACACTGAAAAACAGGCTCTTGAGAGACGTCTGGCTCCGGCGGCTGCCTGACTAATGCCTTTCCTGGGGCAGAGCAGCCTAGGTTGAATTTGGTTTTCTTTACATTTTTCCCACTCTGAGATTTTACTACAGTGATTCCACTGTCTCTCTTGATTCAAAATGATGCTGGAAAAATTCTCGCTGCTGCTTAACCGGAACTGGGAGCAACAGTCACCGTTTTCTCATTCTTAAACTACCTCCGTCTCTCCATGCTTACCCTCCCTAGAGACCTCCCATTTGTTTTTGTTATTAGAAAGGAATTTCTCATGACATTAGTTTCCTTTTGGGGGCCAGGAGATTGGGGTTGGGGGAGGAAAGAGCCCAGAGCACCGGCCTCACATGTAAAAGACAACTTGTTTCTTCCTAGGTTCCTCCAGGGGTTCCTGATTGAACACACATACCAGTTACTTGGGTCACCAGTGACTTAGTTCTCCTAAGGTGGGTGCAAACTAGAAGATTCAGCTGTACATTCTCAGTGCACAAGAGAGAGATGAATCCATTATGTTGAAGGAATGCCTCAGAGCTTCCTGCTTATCCAGGAGGAAAAGGCTGATGAGAACAAGTCTTTTGCTCATAATCGGCAGTATTCAGAGGACTGCCAGAGAACCCTTTTTCTGAATTCTCTTCTACACAAGATGTGTCATCTCCTATGGAGCTAGAAGAGTCCTCCCCTTTCCCACCTCCTCACCCCCTACTAGGCACCAGGCATTAGAGTGCTGGCATGTGCCTCTCCCAACCAATCCACCTTAAGTAGAAAGTTGGTGATCTTGTTGGTGGTCTCTTTATTGTCATCGGAGCTCAGCTACTCTGTTACTCACCCACCAGGACATCCAGGCGCTATGTGCCCACTAAAACTGGTTTCCTCTCCTTTCTTGCACGAGTTAGGACAGCATTCTGGCTGCAGTGGCTGCAGGCTATATTCCTTGGGCTAAAGAGCTCTTTTGCTCCTCAATGCTCTTTCTTGTCTCAAAGGTCCTCTGAGACATCCTGTAGAAGGCTCCAAACCTGAGAATTCGAGGAAACCTTAGCTTCCAAGTCACCATACTCTTTTAACTGAGGTTCCCCAACTCTGTACCTGCCCGATCTGGTAAAATCTGGAAATGAGATCTCCAAACACCTGGAGGAGACTCTGCAGTTGCTGAGACCAGCAGGTAAGCTGAGGAGCATGGAAGCCAAAGCTATAGAAACATTCAACAAGTGTGTAGGTTATGGAGTTTGGAAAAGGGAATTCACAACTTTGTGTGTGGTGTGTGTGTGTTGAGGGTGGGGATTAGTTCCTGGTCCCTGACACATCGGGCAGGATTCACTGATATTCTGATGCTTTGCATAGATAGCTCAAGAGAGAAAAGGTCTATGCCTAAGGGGGCAACCTATGAAAAGGCAACCCAAGCAATAACGAACATGAAGGTGAAAGCTGACAGCACACTGTCATCTCAGATCAGTCTAACTGCCCTTCAGTATAAACTCTGACACTCTCTTCATTGGACGAGTATCTACCCCAACACTACCCGGCACACAACTCAGTCAGATTTTTAAAAATAACACCTTTGCAGGATGAAGCCAGCTGCTTACCTACCAGTTTGGGAGTTCAAGGTCAGCAGAGCCTCATTCAACTCTAAACTCCTTGAATCAGCTCAAGACTGGGAACCAGCACTAGCTGGGTATTTGCTAAGGAGATGAGCATCAGGCATTTGCATGGTCACATAATGAGTATATTTCTGATATGGGCCTGGCATGCCTCCCTTTCCTTACTCTATACACAAGATATAAAAAGCAGTACTTTCTCTAGTAGCCCCCTCCCCACTCGCACACACACTTTGACTCAGATTTCTTTGAGCAAGAGTAGACATTGGAAAGTTGGACTCCCAACACAGGTCAGGACAAAGCAAAGTTAACTGCCTTGAGGAAATGGAATGACTCCCTTGAGTTTGTATGAAACACTAAGTTTCAAGGCCCAGAGCAATAGCACAGTGGGTAGGGTATTTGCTTTGCACATAGTCAACCTGGGTTCAATCTCTGGCATCCCATATGGTTACCTGAGCCTGCCAGGAGTGATTTATGAGTGCACAGCCAGAAGTAACCCCTGAATGCCACTGGGTGTAGCCCCAAAACAACAACAACAACAACAACAACAATAACAAAGCTCACTAAGTTTGAATTAGCAGGCTCTGCCAAGGACTAGCGATGTGCAAAGCGAGCAAACTCATTCCAGATCCTGTGGACCTTCAGTACACCAGAAAATAGATTCTTTTCATTCTACAGAAAGGCTTCATGCTCTACAGAAGCTATTCATTGCTCAGTGAAAATGCTTGGAAAATTGCAGGATATAGAAAGGGAATAGACATTGATTTTAGTCTGATCTCCCTCCTTCCTTCAACATTCTCTGCCTACTTGAGTAGGAAGTCTAGAAGATTCCAGACTAGACAAGCTGTGGCCTGACTTGTAGTACATTCTAATTGTCATGTTTTCTGAATATTGGCTTTCAGGGGAAGAAATAATCCTTTCCCTTTGAAAGAAAAATGAAGAGTATGGGTTCAGAGCATGACTGACTAGGTTCATATCCCAGCTCTGCTATGTACAAGTTTTAAACTATTAGAAAAATAGTAACTGCTTTAAAGCCTGTTTTCTTCTCTGTGAAATGGGGCTAAATTAAAACCGAACTTAATTCAGAGGAATTAAGAAAAGCATGCAAAACATTTAATCCAATCTTGACAAATAATAAGTACCTGGGAAATGTTAGTTAACATGACTTTGGTTTCTTGTATTTTGTATCTGTATCTGTCTTCTTATTTCCTCCTGTTCCATATGAGAGAACAATCCTCTTCCTAGTAAAGTCCAGTTCCTCATCTGTCTTCAGGATCTCATGCCTCTTATCTTTTAAAAAGTGTAATCATCTCTTATTCTTAGACTATCAGTCTTTGTCTGGATCATTTCCATCAGCCTATACAAATGCACTAGTATTTTCTATTTAAAAAAAAAATCCCTTGCTTGACTCCACTTCCTCTCCACCTATCATATTTTTCTGCTCCTTATTACCAAACGTCTGCTGTCTATCTTTTCACACTTCCCATTAACTCTTTAACTAATGTCAATTTGAATTGTCCTACAGTCCACTAAAATGGCTCTCAAGGTTTCCAATCACCTTTTGGATTGCAAATCTTAAAAGACATAGCTTTTTCCTGAATCCTCCTTGACACAGCTCTTCATATTTTTCTCTTAAAAACATTTCCCCATTGCTTTTTTTTTTGTTTGTTTTTGTTTCTGGGTCACAGCTGAGGTGTTCAGGGGTTACTCCTGGCCCTTCACTCAGAAATCACCCCTGGCAGGCTCGGGGAACCATATGGGTTGCCAGGAATCAAACTGAGGTCCCTTGAGGTTGGCTACATACCGATGTGCTGATGTGCTATTGTTCTGCCCTCCACCATTGCTTCTTAATTTTACCATCTTTCTCTCTACTCCTCCTCAGACTACTTTCTTTGTATCCTCTATTAGATCTTAAAAGATCAGTTTTTTAGGGGTTGAGAGTGTGGCCTCTTGTTTTCTCCCTTTATATCTTATTGCTTTGGTGAACTTCTCTTTTTCCATCACTGTAATACTAATTCCATCACTGAGATACTATTGTAACAAAAACAACAACCATCTAAAATATGTGGCATTGCTTTTGCAACTAGGTACTGAGCAGCAAGAAGCTGATATAAAAGCATGGTATAAGAGAAAATAGTATTATCGATGATAAACATTTGGATAAGCAATACTATTTTCTGGAAGGCAGAAAATCTAATGATCCAGTTGTGCATAGGAGGAGAATTTATGGGGAAAAACTGAAATTATAAGCTGGCTGCTTTTAGCTAATTTTGATGAGAAATTCTAAGAAAGAGATAAATTTAGAAAAGACTGGCTAGCCTCCTGGCAGGCAGCACCACCGGTGCCTTGGCTGTGGTTGTGACCCAGCCCAGATGTGGTCAAGGTCCATTTTCAAGCTTGGGGTAGGGCCGGAGGTGGCCAGAAATACCAAATGACCATGGATGCCTACAAGATCATGAGAGAAATGGTTCAGAGGCCTCTGGAAAGACACCTCTCTCAATGTGATGAGGAATGCCATTGTCAACTGTAGTGAGCTGGTGACCTATGACCTCATTAAGGACACCTTCCTGAAGACCAACCTCTTCGTGGATAATCTCCTAAACAACTTCACTTCTGCCTTCATGGCAGGCTTCTACATCACTGTCATTACTTCCCCTTTGAATGTGGTGAAGACAAGATACATAAACTCAGCCCTGGGCCAGTACCACAGCGCTACCCATGGCATCCTCACCATGCTCCTGAAGGAGGGTCTCTGAATCCTTTTATAAAGGGTTCATGCCCTTCTTTTTGTGCCTGGGTACCTGGAATCTGGTGATGTTTGTCACCTACAAACAGCTATAATGTGCCCTCAAGGTTGTGTGCACTTTCCAGGAAGTTCCATTCTGAGTTCCACCTGCTACTGATTTGGCTTTGACTTTGAGTCCAGTCAGGCCCTGCTGCCATTTTCCTCTTTCTCTCCCAGATTTTCCTCCTGCTCCCTTCACCATTCATTCACCACCTTTATTTTTTTCCACCCCTCCCTGCCTCCTCTCCCAGTGCTCAGTCCTGCTGGTAGTAACTCCCCATAGACACTGGCACTTGCCAGGATTCCAAGCCCTAGGTTCCTTAGATATCTCAGCTCATCTTCATTTTCCCCAGTCTAGCCAGCTTGTCACTCTGAAAAAGCACCTCCACCCTAAAAAATAAAGCAAAGAAGGGCTAATTTGCAAATATACTGTATTGAGTAAACCTTCTGAGTTGAAAACAATATTTTTATCTTTAGCTTTCCCAGTAAAATAGCTTCAAATTAATACACACAATGGAACTAAAGATAAAATTCAGGGTGCTTCCACTAGAAAAAGTTTCAAGGTAAGTCAAAAATAATATCATAAGTTTTCAAGAAGTTCTGAAAAAAGTAAGGTAGCACCTAGCTCATGGGAGCCTTTTCTCCAGCATATTCAGCTGGAGAGGAGGCTCCCAGAAAGCTTATAAGCATGGTTCAATAGCAGATTTGGACAGATCATGTCTTGTAAAAATCAGGGATATGGCCTGTAACATACAGAGTTGACACAGTATCAAATACATAGAAAATCCACAATGTTTGTGAGGCAGATGTAATGTGGGTTCAAGAAAGAGACCTGACAAGGTCTCTGAATCTTGAAATTTCTACAGGCAGGAAGACAACTGAAAAAGCTGCTTAGGCACCAAAGACTACTTAATGCCCTCTCTGAGAGCATTCAAGGATGATGGAAAAGGATGACAGAAGAGTCAGAAAGAATAATGAATTGGGGGTCTACCCTGAGACAGAAATTGGGTCTAATTAGAGGGAATGTTCCAGTAATTAGCCTGGTATGACATGCCAACAATCCCCATAAAATTTCAGAACTGCCACAGTGATTTCTACTCCTGGTGATTCCTGTGTATATTTACTTCACCCTTCCTTCCTTCCTTCCTTCCTTCCTTCCTTCCTTCCTTCCTTCCTTCCTTCCTTCTCTCTTCCC